>OZ026850.1:12811961-12925732 GCA_964023205.1 Lutraria lutraria | reverse complement strand
GTCTGATGAACGCGCTTCGCAACCTTTTCCCTCCTGACTCAGCATTATTGTGCACATATATGTAAGCTTATAGGTTAACCGCCCCCCCCCCCCCCCCCGCCAAAATACCTTCACAAACGCAACACAATCAGAACTGATATAAACGTACTCACTGTAGACAATTCTGAATTATATTGAATATCTTAACTTTCAGAGGCAAATATACAGTTGATGTTGACTTTTCTGAAGAGTACGAGATGCCAAATATGAAACTTCGTTGTGAAGAGTACCTATTGTCACGTGACTTGGCGCTAGAATCGCTCGTGCTGGCTGAAAAATATTCACTTAAAACTCTGTACAAACAATGTGTAGATTTTGCAAAAACACAAACAATGGAGGAACTGGGACCGTCATCCTTTGCGCAAGGACATCAGTGATCAGATCGCTTATTGGCAATATATAAAGAAAAGTATATATGGTGCGAGACTACGCCAACGAACTAAAACAAACGGAAAGTAAACTAAAAAGACAAAATGAATCAATTAAGTGACGAAAAGGATGGAATGAACGATATCTTTAAGAATGTGAGCAAATTGTGGGAAATGCCAAATAAAAGGTGCTATAAACACATGACGGAGGAAAAATTTGATTTTACCTTGTCGGGATTGTAACGAAAAGATGCAGAGAGAAGTGCGAAGAATGTGTAGTGAGGGACAGCACGTGAGGAGGTACTTTAGGCTTAACAATAAGTCTAAATAAGGATTTCGTGCTATGGACAAGGGGTGATAAAAAAGTTATCGGAAAAGATATCTCAAGTCTTTATTTTTATGGTACATGTACATTAAAATCCCTGAATACTGGACTCACAGACCACCGGAATTCTCTGAATATCGGAAGTCCCATTAATTTCGGAATTTATCAAAAGTTCTCAGAAGACCGGACTTTTAGCCCAGTCCGGAAGGGGTCCGGATTTAAGCGGTTTCTTTGTTCATAAGATGAAACATTAATATCTTATAGAACAAGTTACTAATAATTTTCTGTTATGAAAAAATATAAATTTTCAAATCTTAGTTGAAACGAGGACTGTTCTTTTTTATATTTCATTTTAACACACGACGTACATGTAATTGTTCACCCTTGACAAAGTAATGTCAACCTCGGCTAACGCCTCGGTCGACATTACTTGTCTCGGATGAACATTACTTTCTATCACCCTATGTGGGATGTGATATTTATATATTATTCAAATGCATTGTGTATAGTTAACATTGCGATCATTTCACTGATTTTCATATAGTAACGATATTTGGGCTATCCTATATTTAGGACATCAATGAACACTTTGTGTAGCATTGAGTAGATTCGACACAAACAAACAGTTCATATATAAGGGATGCAATACATTAATTAAGATTATAAAGTTGCATTTATTACGAGTATTACGGCTCTAGAGTCCGATTATGTCCGAGTATGCCCGATTATGTCCGATTATGCCCGATTAATCGCAATGGTCTCATCCTATTATGTTGCTTAATCGGATGGTAATTCTAGCCGATCTGTCACTAATTAAGCCTCACAGCTACGTAGCATATCAATCGGCTTATATGTCAAGAATTGGAGAAGGGAAGTTTCAATGACATTCGCTTGCCAGAAGACTGAGCACTTACAAGTACTGAAAGTTCACATGCAAACCGATAGAACTTTCATAGATTTGTACTGTGACATAGAATGGGGACTGGTTTAATAATTGAATGGCAGATGTAGATAAACGTAGTACATTGTATTTAAGATCGCATAAAAAATCATGCGCGCCGTGCGAGTAACGACTCAATCTCTATCTACAGAGTTGTCGGCAACGTTCAGTTTCAAAAAAACGTACCAAAAGATAATGTTTTTTTATATTACTTACAACAGCACACTGAAAGATCTAAGAGATATTATTAGGATCTAACAAATTCATTAAGAAAAATATAACTGCGTGATGATTTAGAAAAGTGCTATCTTACCGGAAATATATTTACATGGACCCTGTAACCTTCCCCACTTCCCTATTAATACAATACGCATGTGTATTCATCTATTCATTTGATATTTCCTAACAATTTTTATTGTTATTTTCTTTGTTTATTTTGAGTATTACGCCCTTTTTTAACAGCCAGAGTCATATGAGGCAGACATTTTACCCAACCATCATTCCTGGGATGAACCAGTACTAGACTCCAGTCCTCCGTAAGCAACTGCCTACTTTCTAACATAAACAAACATGGTTGGTAGCTATAGGCCCAAACCCACGAGTGCGTGACCTTAACCACTCGACCACAGAGGCGGGTGTAACTCAACGTCTGAATAAAAAATGAATATTTCATTTTATTCTCATATTTTTTTGTCACCTGATCAGACTTTTGCTTGACTGAGGCCGCGGTCTAGTGGCTAGTCTATTTGTAAACTTGCGACCCAGGTCACGGCAGGTCACACCCTTATATGAATATTTGACAAAAGTGTTGATATTGCTCCATTACGTCGAGTATTTGTCGGCTCCATGTAGAAGTGTAGGCTATTTCTTGTTAGAATACACGTATTAAGGTTATAGATGAACCGGTCGTCGCCGTATGAGGGGTTGAAATATCGTTGAAAAAATCGGCTTTAGCCTCGCTGAAACGGAATTGATGACTACCTCTCCAGAGTGGCCCTCTCTTGAGCAACAACCTCCCTTCAACAACAGCATGATTATCATGTAGCTGTAGACATGGTCACGCAGATAGTTGATGTAGTAAGTAAGAACTGTACATGCTTAAGGTCATTCTTGTATGATATACGCTTATGAGAAATACACGTATAAGGGAGTTAACTCTTTCGATATTTTGACAGTATAACAATCTAGTTTAAAGAATTATGCACCTTTGAGAAAGATGCTTGGCAAGTAAAAATATGCATACAGTGCAACCTCGCTAGAGCGGCCCTCTCCTGAGCAACAACCTCCCTCTAACAACAGATTGCTATTTTCCAACTGCACGATATTTAACTGTTCATTTAGCCTCTCTGTAGAGCAACAATGTCTCAGAAACAAAAACAACAACAACAACATAATTTTGCCTCTCCCAATGAGTGTTGTTTTGTAGAGATTGCGCTGTATATACATATATAGACTGACACTTTTTACGCTTACAGACACTATTATTCAATTGAATTGCATAACAACTAAGTTTCCCGTTGATAGTTTTCACATTTATTGTAGTGATGTTCTGATTAATCATTTATTCAACGAATCATTGACGAATGGTCTTTGACGTGACGATGACGATGCTCCCATTTCGTCAACGGATTGTTGATTTCTGTACATATATAGTTGTCATCTTGACTATAGTACTGCAGACCTTATGCAGTTCTACTTTAAGCATGATGCTGTTCAAGCTGTATATCTATAAATGCAGCATAATTCTGGTCCAGTGTGGTTTGTTTAATAATCAGTATATTTTGATGTGATGTTTACTCAAACATCTTAATAATGTTAGATCATTTAATATTTCAATTCTTTTTGATTTTGTGCTATTTGATTGGTGGAAGGGATGTTAAATTCATGAAATAGTAACATATTTGATCATTTCTTATTTAATCAGTTTTAATTGATTAATCACAGACTTTTGCCTCTGATTAATCAACGAAATTTTCCTGGACTGATTACAATCACTAATTTATTGTGCTAATTTGCTTCAAGATGTTATGTTTTACGTGCCTTTTTAGGAAAAACGTGTTTACGTGTTACATACCCTCAATATACCGAATTCTTAAAGTTGTACGCACGTCTTTCTCTTCTATAAAGAAGGCCTCCGACATTTATTTAAAGGGACCTAGCAAATTTGGGATGTGACCTCACAACATGTGGAAAATCTTTGGTACGCGTATTAACCTTTTCTATCCACCCCTCGTGTGAGGCTAGATTTCATAGATGATATAGTACAATACAATATGACGTACATTCAACAATGCCTATTTTTGAATTATTTCAAAAGAAAAAATAATCATGTCTAATTGAACGTAAACAAAACATCTATATAGAGTTAACTTATTTGTGTATTTGTTAAATACATTGAATTTGATGGCTACTGTACAAGATCCATAGTGTTGATTGCTATAAATAACTTCATTCAAGATCAGAGGGTGAATGAACTAACTTATGAACCTTGTTAGAGCAGTAAGGCTTTAAGAGTTGTGAGTAGCAATTGATTTGATGCTGAAAACTATGGTGTTTGTTTAAAGACTGATAGAAATGATGTTTGTTTAGATGCTGAAAACTATGTTGTTTGTTTAGATGCTGAAAACTATGGTGTTTGTTTAGATACTGAAAACTATGGTGTTTGTTTAGATGCTGAAAACTATAGTGTTTGTTTAAATGCTGAAAACTATAATTATGGTGTTTGTTAAGATACTGAAAACCATGGTGTTTGTTTAAGATCTAAAATCAATGGTGTTTGTTTAAATGCTGAAAACTATAATATGGTGCTTGTTTAGATACTGAAAACTATGGTGCTTATTTTGATGCTGAAAACTATGGTGCTTATTTTGATGCTGAAAACTATGGTGCTTGTTTAGATACTGAAAACTATGGTGTTTGTTTAGATATTGGAACTTATGTGTTTGTTTAGATGTTCACAGTACCTGTAGTTGAGATTTTTTAATTCAATTTATACCGTGAAGACTCTGTTTTTTTGACGTATATCCAAACACTAATGATTTTGTCCATGGTGTTGGAAATCATGCCGTCAGCTAAGTAGGGAGACTAGCTTCTTTTTGTAAGCCAAAAATACCTTATCACCATAACATACATTAAATATATATTTGGACAACAATCAAATGCAATACTTTAGTTGCAGTAGCGTTATCAATGTTTACTAACGACCAATAAGCCACAATCTTCTGAACCTTTGAAATACATGAACCGATATTAGAAATCGAGTGGCTATGAAAAACTCCCTCATGAGATAAAAAGGGCCATGTGAAAGTGACTTAGCAGCATGGGGAATTATTGAGTTTTCCTTCTGTCACGGTAGAGATTTATGTCTGCTTACTGTAATCAACTTCTTTTATGCGGGCGTTTCTTTAATCTTGAAGTAAATAGTTTAAAGTCTCAACTGTCAAACACAGACTTGAACATTTTAAATTATCCTATTTCGAAATAATCGATATTTCTAATAAGCCTCGACAATAAATGGAAGTCTGTGTTTACCCGATTTTGATCAATAATTCATTTCTGTCGATTATATCGGACAATTTTCTAAAGATTTTCAATAACACATGATCGAATGGGAGTGTTAATTATGTATGTTACAAAGGCGTACATGTATACTGTCACTGTCAGTAATAGTGAAATACACTGTACAGTAAAACTCATCAAAACCGAACCCCGTCCGGACTGGACCAACAGTCCGGTTTTCTGAGAATTTCGGTTTTTAAGAGCTTTTGATAAATATCCGAAAAAATGGGACTTGGAAAATTTTCCGATTTTCTGGAAATTCTGGTTTTCAGGTAGTCCGGTTTTCAGGTAGTCCGGTTTTCAGGGAGTCCGGTTTTTAGGGAGTCCAGTTTTCAGGGAGTCCGGTTTTCAGGGAGTCTTGTTTTTCAGGGAGTCCGGTTTTCAGTTAGTCGAGTTTTCAGGGAGTCCGGTTTTCAGTTAGTCGAGTTTTCAGGGAGTCCGGTTTTCAGGGAGTCCGGTTTTCAGGGGGTTCCGGTTTTCACGGAGTTAGTATTCAGGGAGTCGGTTTTCAGGGAGTCCGGTTTTCAGGGAGTCAGTTTTCAGGGAGTCAGTTTTCAGGGAGTCAGTTTTCAGGGAGTCAGTTTTCTGGGAGTCGGTTTTCAGGGAGTCAGTTTTCAGGGAGTCGGTTTTCAGGGAGTCAGTTTTCAGGGAGTCGGTTTTCAGGGAGTCAGTTTTCAGGGAGTCCGGTTTTCAGGGAGTCAGTTCAGGGAGTCAGTTTTCAGGGAGTCAGTTTTCAGGGAGTCGGTTTTCAGGGAGTCCGGTTTTCAGGGAGTCCAGTTTTCCGGGAGTCCAGTTTTCAGGGAGTTTACTGTATAACGTAAAATAAGTGTGCAGGTGTGACAAAATGCTTGTCTTCTTCAGATAATTTCAAATATCTTTGTATGTTAACATCTTCTGTGAAAAAAAGTTCACAAAACCGTTGACTTGCAAACACCAAATAAACTATAAAATGTGGTATTAAATTCCATTCCAATCAAATTCTGAATGTCTCTAATCAATCCCTGTTGTCAAATAACTGTACCAACATATACACCGTTTTAAATACCTTTATTTAAACATTTGAATAGAGTCCGTACTGATAGGAAAGATTTGTATTTGAACAATAAGTCATTTAAATTGATTTTCTATACACCCAGTCGGTGCATTACAAAAGAGGTTTTCAATTCAAGACATGTGTCGTTATCTGCTTGATATTTAAATAAACAGGTTCATTCGTAAACATTTAAACTGTAGCCAGAGACCGTCCTTGCATTATATATATGTATTGAATTCAAATTATATTAATTGCCATATTTAAAATGGCTTTGGACCTTGAATAAATAGTATTCATGTTATAGGTAGAAAATAAATACGACGATCTATGGAATATAAAATTAGTTGAATCTTAAATAAACAGACAACTTACGAGTACACTATTTGGATATTGCACAGCTAACAGCTAAAATAAACTAAAAAATCTGAACAAGGAATAAAAACCAAAAGAATTTCAAAATGCGGCAAGATTCACGTTTCACGCAAAGTGACGGAGTGACCTCGAGTGTTGTGTTTTATGTTGAAAACCGGAAGCTCTTCGCGTCGAAGGAAGTTTTAGCCCTGTGTTCCCCGGTGTTCCGGAGTATGTTCGAATCGGACTTCCGTGAGAGAGCAGCGGATTTCATTCCACTTCCGGGAAAGAGTTATAAAGACTTTATAGAATTTCTCTTGTGTATGTATCCTGACTCCCAGAAAGCTTTATCAGGTAGGTATAACAACATTACATCTATACATGTTTCCTTTAACATGTCTATCGCGATGGGCATGGGCTAAAATTGTCATAGGAATTATGAACAAACTGGTTTTAAGTCGGAGGGGTGGACAGACAGACGGACGAAGGAAAAACAGGCATAACGAATTAGGGTTTGTCACGGGACGAGTTCTGTCTGAGTCCCTTATCAAATTGTTGATACAACAAACTTATAAGAAAACATTCGGGTAACAATGAGAGTGTTTTATTGTGAGTCTGAAAGCACTTATTTAGATTTAATTGTTTGCTCCCAAGTTACCATTTTGTCTATCATACTATCGCCAGTCTGTTTTACCTAGGCGTGAAAACACGCTATACGTGTAGGTTGTAACACTGCCCAAAGCAAGTCATTTCAACGAACTATGAACACGCCCGTAAATCGCTCCCGCTAGGTACGGATTGCCCTGCAAGGTTGCCCTGCAAGGTACGGTCGTGCTGCTATGGACGCCTGGGTTGATATTAGAAAGAATTGTTTTTGTTTTATTTTCATATAGTCCGTTTAAGTAAGGAAGAAAAATAAATACATATATTGCTATACATCTATGTGACTTGTAATGCAAGATATAGAAATCCTAGGATATTTACTCATGAAATAAGAGAGATACGGCGAGTTAAAATGCAAAGTAATTGCAAAAAATAGATAATTTGCTGCTTGCCGACTATAAACAGTCTCAAAGCATAGTAGAACCAGGTCATTTCCTTTCCGTATAAGCAACCGACCATAGCATATATATATAGTTTATTTATTATAGTGACAGGCATAATAAAGAAATATACAACATTACATCATACATGAATATTTTGCAAAAACCCAGCCTAATAAGGCTTATCAGTCACTTATTATAATTATACATTTTATACGAGAAACATATAGTACATGTATATAAACACAGAATTGAAAAGAAAAGAAAAACATTTATAAGTTACATAGACACAGTTTGTGATTAAATCAAAATATGTTATCAATGCAGGTACAATAGAACGGTATAATATTATACAATGAAATAACGACCGTATCCAGCAGGACAAACCTTACATAGCTGGGTGTGGCTTACGGGTGTGATGAGGTGCTATCAATTCTTCAAGACAACCAGTTTCTTTACTCCAAATAAGACATTCATGTGTATGACCTGGTTGAAGCCTGGTAGATAATCATATTAGCAATAGAAGCATATAATGATGTGACAAACGTCCGACATTGCATTCAACAAATCCTAAAACGTCGTATAAAATTCACACAGTATGACAATTAGAGACACACTAAATAAACGGATAGGTTTTAAAGTGTTTTTGTACTCGTGTACTTTCATAAACATTGCTGTTTAAGCAATGTGTGCAAATGGACCATCGTTAACTTGAAGCCCTCTACGTAAGACGATCTTAGTAGTTAAGGTACAAACGGTCGCAGAATCGAACCGGACAGACACACATATTCCTCTTTTGCAATATGACCTTAGAATCTTATCCAAAATCATTTGTTTATCATTTTTACCTTCAATTTACCCGTCACAACAAAAATGGCACCTTAAAGCAAATGTTGTCGGACTGAATTGTGTTGATGGCTTACCAATGGACGGTAAGGTCACCTGGCAGGCGAATATAGCTTAACTTCTTTTTATGAAACGACGTGAAATACACAAACACGCACGATGCATATTCTAGTTCATCAAGTTAACAACCTTAGTTTAATCATTAAGTTAATCTAACGACATTAATGGTCGGTAGTCGATTTTGGCACAATTGTTACAATCTATAGAATGAACATACATTTGTATATATGAGAATAATACGTGTAAATATAAAATGAGGTTATCAGTCTGTGATTTGTGAGTAAACATTCATTGTATGTTTTTATTTTGATATAACGGTCGGTTAGTAATCATTAGATTTATATTATAACCAAAAGAAACCCACGTAGCCAATGGCTAATGAGATATCATAATCAATGTACACAGATGTCCAATGAAAACGCCCGTTACATGAGCACGTTGTGAATCATTGGTCGATCGTCTTGCTTCATTCAAACGTAATTTTTTTTATTTTATGTCCAAAATTGTTTTGTTTGTATATCGAAGTAAATTGGATAAATTCCAGTCCAAATTCTGACAACCGTATGTACAAAATGTCACGTATGTTTACATTTGAAAAGATTAATAGGTGTATGATAAATATATTAATCGGGGTGTGACCGGTTGGGTAACCACCTGCAGAAAAACGCAAACACCACACTAAAATACAGTACAACCTCTTCAGAGCGGCCCTCTCTTGAGTAACAACCTCCCATCAACAACATCATGATATTTTCCCACTGCACTTCCTATTTATTAACCTCTCTAGAGCAACAACCCCTCAACAACAACAACATAATTTTTCAACTACCAAAGGGTGTTGCTTTGGAAAAGTTGCACTGTACATTGTTACTATTTTCTTGATATAACTGTTACATTAAATTTTACATATTGTTCATACCTAAACATAATACAGCGATACTTACTATCTTAATCATGACAATTTGTTAGGCTTTACAATGTATGGCCCGTAATGTTTTTTCTGTGTAACATGACTTAATTTTGCTTAAACTGGATATACTGTGGAATCATTAATTTTCGTTTGGAGTTTAATTTCGTGGATTTCGATGGTCGGCACATCCACGAAATCAAGTCCCCACGAATTTAAATACAGAGATAAGGCACTTCTTTTCAGAAATAAAAATCCACGAATTTATGTACCCACGAAATAGCCTTTTTAGTAAATTCCACGAAAATTGAACCTAACGAAAATAAATGAAAATACAGTAGTATATGTAGTTAAACATGTAAACAAAGGCTACCAATCTAAAATGCTTATAAAGGCTATGATGTTTAAATTGTGTTTGTTACTAAAAGAACTTCAGATCTGTTATCAAAATTCCTTTATAAATTCAAATTTAGTATTTTCAATCGATAATAAATATAAAACGTAAACAGTGGCTACCAACTTATGATGTTCAATTTATTTTATTTTATTACATTTTAAAATGGTTTCGAAAAGAACATCCGTTATTGATAATTTTTTTTACATTTTCGATCAATAATAAATTTAAAAAGAAACACTCTATTTCCAAATGTAATTTTGCCTTATCATTTTCAGACGACACCGTGTTTTCAGTGTTTAGCCTCGCGGATGAATATCAAGTAGACATTTTACTCAGGAAGTGTGAGGACTATTTGTTGTCAAAGTGCAACGAGTCAAATACATCGATAAGTGAGTTGGTTAATATACTTTTATGTGCGGAGAGATACAACGTGAAGAACTTGTTTAATGCCTCGTTTGATAAAGTGTCCAAACTTCATCCCGACGACATTAAGGCAGTCCCAGAGTTCCTAAAACTGAATGAAGAAACGAGGTCAAAGTTCAAGAGACTTAGAGAACAAGCATTAGATGTGAAACTTACAGGTAAACTACATGCATAATCATTATACCGTAAAACACAGCTAAAGCGAATTCCTGGAGTTCCATACAATGACTTCATTGCAAACGAAAGGAGCTGTAATAAAAACCAAACTTGTAATAATCATATGCTTGACAATTATCAATGGTAAGAACAGATGGTATTTGAAAAATGAAAGTCATCTCAAGTGTTAATCACCTTAATTAGGTCTGCACGTGCTAATTTAATTAGTGCGGCGGAACACATCGGTAAGTTAATGAGTGTAGAAGTAAAAACTTACTTCAAGTTGAAATCTTTATTACAAGATTGGTTATTACAAGTTTGGTTGGATATTGTAACCATTCTTGTAATAAAAACCAAACTTGTAATAATTATTACAAGTTTGGTTTTTATCACAAGATTGGTTGCGACAGAGCTGTTTTTGGAGGGGATGGGGTAAAAATGCTTCACGGTATCCAAATTCTTCTCAATATAATCGTGTTTTACTGTACATTACAGTGTTTTCTTATTCACTTTTGGTTGAACTTTAGTTTTGTTGTGAAGTGTCAGATGATTCACTAATAATAGTATAGTGTAACCTCTCTAAAGCAACACCCTGAGGACGTACTCAAATTAAAAATTATGTTGTTGTTGATAGGTTGTTGTTCTAGAGAAACAAATTAGTAGTCAAATCATGCAGTGGGAAAAGCATACTGTTGTTGTTGCTAAAAAGAGGGCCGCTCTGGAGAGGTTGCACTGTATTTTATAGCCATCAAATCAAAACACGACATAAAGCCACAATAATGACACCACCTTTCTTACCAGTCAAGCTGAAACAAAGATGTATTGAAAATTAGTCCAACATATGTGGTCGATATATTAGTATAGTACCCCTTATATTAAAAATGAGACTCTGTTTTACATGTGAACTACGAATAGTAAAAATGTTAATAACGCCACCAAGATGAAGAAAGGATTCGTTTGTTTAGTATTTATGCATTCGATACATCTTGGCCGATTTGGTTCCTCAATCTAATGGAGTCGGTCGAGGTTTGCCGAATGACATTTTTATGTAGATTCTTGATATGTTTTGTTGGTTACCTTAATGAACGCTAGTCACCTTTGCCCGGCCTGTAAAAATGTAAATCTAGCGAGGAATCATTGCAGATCGTACTGATAGAGACAAAATAAAATAAAAAATATTGTTGATTTCAGATGGGAACGTGCATGACGTATTAAAGGTTGCTGGAGACTACCATGATGCCGAACTTATAAAGAAATGTGAAAACCATATGATACAACGGTGTAAGAAGAATGAAAAACCTTTGATTCACGGACTGGTAAGTATGCTCAGTGCTGCAGATAAACATAAACTAACAAAACTAAAGGATGAGGTCATGGAACTTGCAATTAAACGAAAATCTCACGAGCTGGAAGCATCACCATTGTTTAAAACCTTAACAACGGAAACGAGGTGCAAAGTGCTGTCCAAGAGGTTGCGGATATTTGAGGGCTTGTTCACGAAGTTAAGTAAATTACGCTGTCACTGCTGTAGAAAACATTCCGATTATAATTGTAAAATTTGTTACATACTAACTACGAAGGAATGCTTTGAATCTGCCGGCTTGAATTTCTGATGAATGTGAAGTGGATATTAATGGAACAGCTGTGGGTAGCGTCAATGAATGCCAGGCTATGTCGATGGAATTGTTTAAGACCCTGGTAACGTACACATGAATACAATCGATTATATTACTGCAAAAGCCTTCGATGCTCAAAGAAACATTTAGTAGAATGTTTACAATTACAGTACAACCTCTACAGAGCAGCCCTCTGAAACAATCTCCCTTCAACAACAGCATGATTTTCCTGTACGATTAAGCTATAGAATATTCTCTCTAGAGCAACAACCTCTCAACAACAACATAATTTTGCAGCTCCCTAAGGGAGAGGTTGCACTGTATATTCCAACTATAGTAAAACCTAGTTTTCTGAAGGTTTTTATTATGTTTTATTTAATCAACACGATGATGTGTTGTATAAATGTATATAAAGTCCGTTTTTCACTGAATCCATATATGGGCCCGTATTCATAAAGATTCTTAGTTTTAAGTAAGGAATGTCCTCGTAACTAAGGGAAAATCATAGAAATCTAATGAAAATCCTCAAACTTAAGGAATATCTTTCCACCAGGGGCTTAATGAATACGGGCCATAGTCTTAATATTCGATTTTACTGTACGTAATGAAATGTATTTATGAGGGCTACACTCCCTTTGTATTAAGTTTATGAGTAATCAAATGTTAGTGGTCAAACTCTTTTGTGAATGGTGGGACGTGACATAGTGAGTGAGTTTGAATTACAGAATAGGTAAAAAAAACGTATTAACTCTGGAAATGTGTTATGATAATCCGCTCGAGTGCCAAATATCTCAGTTGTAATGACTATGATAATGTCTATTGTACGATTATAGAAACATGTTGTATGACGTCAGAGGCGTAATGTATGACGTCAGATGCCCTTTGCATGACGTCATGTATACCCATTCTATGACGTCATATGCCCATTCTATGACGTCAGGGGCGTTTTGTATGACATCGAAGCATCGTTTATGTGTGTACGTGTGCACGTATTGTTAACTGAAATACTACAGAATGTTCTTATATTTGTTACAAATGTTTTACATGCATAATAAACATAAAGACGAAGAGTTTAATAAATATATGTATTTGTATCTGTTTGTCCCAATTTCTTGAGTCAATGTTTTTTAGTTCGCTCTGTCATTTCCTTTATTCACACATACATTAAAATAATGTATCTCGTTCTGAAGGGAGGCAACTGTCGTACAACTAAATTGATCTTGATAGAGTTGTCGAACGTTTCACAGAAAACGAATGATTAATAATTTCCAATTCTTTCAATAATAATTTTATTTTATTGAAAAAAATAATTACAAACAATTAAAGCGATACAATCCTAGGCATGACATTAAATTTTATCTAATACATTTTTCGCGACATTAATCGCTGATTCGTTTTATGTTGGTGTGTCGTATTGGCTAATTCGTGATTCTTTACATTTCCTCAAAATCAAATTGTTTCACTAATTGATTCAAAAAATCGTTTTCATTTTTCTATTTTCTTACTTTCTTATTGATCAGCATCTTAATATTTGGCAGTTAACGACAGTTAAATAAGAGTTAACAAATTTCCTACTGGGGTATTGATAAATTTTACCCTTTTATACAAATTCACAAGAGTCAGCAACTTTTTTAATTAGTTTTTTTTAATTTCAAGATTCAAAATGCTAGTTTAATGCTAAAATAAGAGCCCTTGAATGTCATATAAACCCAAATCGGGGTTTCACATACATTTTTATATCACAATACAATTTTTATTTTAAATACAAATTATCTTATTTCCATCATATAATTATATTAAGACAAATTTAAAAAAATACGACATTCTATTTGACAAAAACGATAAACAATAAAAACCCTGAAAAACGGACCCCTTTCGGATTAGATCAAAAGTCTGGTTTTCTGACAATTGCGGTTTTGATAAATCCCGAAAAATTGGACTAGAAGAATTGTCCCATTTTCACGGAATTCCGGTTTTCCGGCAGTCCGGTATTAAGGGTTTTACTGTGCATAATTTGTTATAGTGCAAATGACACTTTGTTTTGTTGTAAAGTTTTGAGTATATACATCCTTGTATTAGATCATTAGTACACAGTCATATCAACAAAACATAAAACAGTAGAATCAATAAGTAACAACATCAATTAAGAATGTTTTAGTCGGGTTCTATGAAACTAAATCAATAAATTAATAAATGAGATAGTTAGCATAAAGACACCACGTACACAGTCTACGGAATTTATCCATATCAATAACATTATACTCATTTCAAACAACCTTTTTTAATTGATTTACACAATGCGTTGTGCCATTCGATCAATCAAATCCAATGTAACATTACATTGTCTAGTCGTGAATCGTCCAATCATTATGATCGTTATACTGTTCTATTTTTATTCGATCTGCCATATCTATTATAGCATTCCAACATCACGAAAACATCAAATAATAACACATGTATCTATGAATCCTAAGTGTGGCTTTATTTATCGGTTAAGCAATCCTAGTTCCTCTATAGCATGGTATTGGTCCGGTATCTCCATAAGCGCGTGAAGTGCGAATGCTGTCTGTCTATTGGCTGCGTTAGCCACAACGTCATTAAAATTCAAAAACTGAAAATTGTCAAAACTTCTTGCTGGGATCCTGTCATCAAATTCTTTCATCATTCCCCAAGGGCCATCACCGACCCCGACACAAATAATTGAGAGGGGATAGTTCGAAGCTTCTACGATGGCGTTAATTGTTTCCTCTTCAGAATTCACTTGGCCATCAGCAGCAATCACCAAAATGTGATACTGAAATATGATTGGTTGTTAATTTTAGATATCAATTGTTGATTGGTTGTTTACTGAAAATATCGGTTTTTAATTGGCTGTTTAGTCAAAATATCGATTATTTGATTAGTTGTTTACCAAAAATATCGTTTTTTTTATTGGTTGTTTAGTCAAAACATCTTATTTTTTATTGGTTGTTTACTCAAAATATCGGTTTTGATTTTTTTATTACTCCGAATATCGTTTTATTTTTGATTAGCTGTTCAACACCCAGTTGTTTTTATTGGTTAATTTGTTTAAATACTATAATATAATATGATTAGCATCGTCATTGCTAAACAAACAAAAAACAGCTAACAATAAAAAGTTTCCTTTTAAAAAGGAAAGGCTTGGCTGGTTGTTGCTGATAAAAGTTAGTTCTGATACCATAACTAAATTGGTTCATTTTATTTCGTCTTGTTGACCATTTTAGTTATGGAATTGTCCTCTTTCAAAGTCAACAGGTAGTCTGAAACATCGGTATATTTTCCTATTTATAGATTTTCCTATAATTCATCGTACTGTACACAAGTTTTAAATTGCATCAGAGAAAGCGTTTCGCAAGTTAAATTATAGTAGGGGTGTATTTCATTAATTAATTAATCCTCCGCTTATTACCTTCAGCAATTATGTTGATAATTAAACAAAGAGCTAGTAAAGTAAAAATAATTGAGACTGCGTTAATATATCTTATCTTTTCGTGCCTTAACGGTTGATGGAACATGCCGATTTATAGTGAAACACCCCGATTTTACAATGAAATCGCAAATGTGTACATCAAGATCACGTGACAAAATTATTGGCGGCAATAGCGTTTCGCAGGTTTCATTATAGAAGGGGCTTCCTTAAATTCTCTTGAACAATCCTCCGCTAATATGTCTTTCAGTAATGATTAAAATAATTGATTTAAATATATTGTACATAGTAACAGAAAAAATAGACAGTTTTAAAATGTGTACCTTAACGTGTAATTAATGTTAA
The DNA here is from genome assembly GCA_964023205.1 of Lutraria lutraria. Taxonomy (NCBI): domain Eukaryota; kingdom Metazoa; phylum Mollusca; class Bivalvia; order Venerida; family Mactridae; genus Lutraria; species Lutraria lutraria. The sequence continues at coordinate 12,909,877 of OZ026850.1, read as the reverse complement.
TAGAACAAACCGATCTTTAGTGAAACACCCTGATTTCATAATAGACTGGCACAGTGAAGTTGGTACACTCAAGTCATGTGATACCGATTCACACAGTAGGCGTAAACCAATCACCGTACTTTTAACATATAGCTCTCAACCAATCGCCGGACTCTTAACATTTTTGTGCACTTGTACCCAGCTTTCGCATTGCATCTACCAGCATCTAGGGAACAAACGTAACCGAAAACAATACATAGTCTTGGAGCCGTAGCTCCAAGCTAAAAAGGTCACTATATATATATTGTACCGTTCCGTTTATTTCATTTGCGCAAGATTGTTCGAAGTATTAAAAAAATATTCTCATGGGGCAATAAAGAAAGCAAATAAATCAGACAGAAAATAAAGACACATACAATGAAGACAATAAAATACAATATTTTCGAAGTTATTCCGTCGGTGTCATTAAGAATTCTTTTTTCTAGAGCATGGCTTGAAAACAAGCCACACGCAAAGGCTTGAGACTGGTAATAACATGCCCGAAAACTTACTTTTTTAGTTGCATTCACAATGTCGATAGCTTTGTAAATAAGAGGAGCAAAGTTTGTGGGTCGAAAAAGTTTGATATCTGGTGTTATTGAATTATATGTCTGTAAAACGTCCCTGAACCCAACACAAGATCCCTGAAAACACACAAAAAATAACATTTTATCAAATCGAAGGTTTCATCTTATGTAGAGGCTCGTCATATTAACAAGAATCGAGTGTTGTCAGCAAAGGGAGATTGCTAGAATAATGTGGAATTCGATCTTAGTGCTTTTCAAATAATACATAAAAGCATTTAAACATAAGGCCTAGTATACCGCTTATAAGAACATCTGTGATTCTTTGAAACGGTGGTCTTACTTTTACGCCCTTTTTCAACAGTCAGAGTCATATGAAGCGGATAGTTTACCTAACCGTTCCTGTGAAGAACCAGTACTAGACTCCCATCCTCCGTTGGCAACTGCCTACTTTCTCACATAAAGAGACATAGTCGATAGCTGGGCTCGAACCAACGACCCTAAATAAGTGAGAGGTAATAGTGATTTGAAGTCATCGACCTTAACCACTCGAGCCTGCAGGGAGGCGGGTCTAACACGGTAAGTAATGGCACAGAATCCCCGCGAACAGTAATTAGGTCATCTGTGCTGGTTACTACTAGCTGCTCGTTAATGTATCAGTCGTCAGGGTCGAAGCAACTTTTCTGTATGCTGCAGTCAGTTAATCATTACAATAATAGTATAAGGAATTGTCATCACTCGAGGAATATTCAATACAACCAAGGACTTATATATATGTGTATATAAGTCCTTGTATATTAGTCCTTGTATATAAGTCCTTGTATGTAAGTCCTTGTATGTGAGTCCTTGTATGTAAGTCCTTGTATATAAGTCCTTGTATATATGTCCTTGTATATAAGTCCTTGTATGTAAGTCCTTGTATATATGTATGCATATAAATCCTTGTATATAAGTCCTTGTATATAAGTCTTTGTATATATGTATGTATATAAGTCTTTGTATATAAGTCTTTGTATATAAGTCCTTGTATATAAGTCCTTGTATGCAAGTCCTTGTTTATAAGTCCTTTTATATAAGTCCTTGTATATAAGTCTTTGTATATATGTATGTATATAAGTCTTTGTATATAAGTCTTTGTATATAAGTCCTTGTATATAAGTCCTTGTATGCAAGTCCTTGTTTATAAGTCCTTTTATATAAGTCCTTGTATTTAAGTCCTTGGTTCAACGCAATAATTAGTTGCATAATCTATTTGTGTATATCTTTATATAGCACATCTCTCAGGAAATAATGTGGCATCATAGTCATGGATATCTTATAGATGTGATTCATTTATACGCACCATTTCTTTTAGCGAGAAGATACCGTCTCCTTTAGTACGGAAGTCGCCAAATCCATACGCCGGAATAAGTCCGTCAGTGTCTAGTGGTTGAAGAGTTTCTCCTAATATACATATGACCTGAAATTGAAATCACGTGACTGACTTAAGGGGCCATTTCATCAATTTAGTCAAGTGAGTAATGTGAGAAAATATCTGAACGTAAACAAATCTGATTACAAAATGTCTGGGCTCACAAGCTTTGGCAACGTGTGTTTACCCTCCCGAGCCCAACTCATCTATAGCCTTGTGTATCAGCTGTATAGCTGGTGTTCATGTTATATCATCCTGTGGAATCATAAATTTTCGTTGGATATTTGATTTCGAAATCAAAGCCCAACAAATTTAAATGCTGAGATACGGCTTTTTTCAAAAAATCAAAATCCACGAATTTATGTCCCCACGAAATAGCCATTTTTGAAAAAACACGAAAATTGAGCCCAACGAAAATAAATGAAAATGCAATATACAGTAAAACTCCCTTAAATACCACCTCTATATCAAGACCATGTCATTGACAGAAGCAGTCATAAAGGTTGATAAAGCACAGCACACATTATTTCAATTTTACTTAAGATTGAATACCAGCGAACTTTGACCTGTGACCATCAAACAAAAATTATAATTTGCTTTTATGGGATTTAACTTCTTTAAGAACCAGCGTCTGTATTGATATAAAAAGTAGAATTGGGATCGTTAAAACTATTGAAAAGTTACAATTAATTTCTAATTAGCAACAGTTACTATATTTTCGAACCTAAGTATAAAGCAGATCATGTGTTAATCCTTTCAGAAGAAGTCACCCACTTATTTTTCCTGTTTTTTAAACGTTTTCATTATTTTCATAAACACGCTAAAGGATGGACGAGACTTGACAAATATGTCAATTAATATGACGTGTATATCTTCGATTACTGTCGCTATGATTTTTCTCAGAAAGCAAAAAAAAGCGTAATTGCTTGACAAGAATATCTGCCATCATATCTGAGATGGATATTTGCATACCGAACAGACGATTAACGATTGTATTGCCGCCTATCAGAGCGTTTTGGCGGACATTTCGAGAACAATTGGTCAATAACCTGATACATATCTCAGACATTAGATGAATCTACTTCTCAGAAATTGTACGAAAGAAATTAGTACGGACAAAAATGCTGACCGCTATGACAAAGTTGCGTGACGCCAGATTAATGAATTTTGGATGATGATTTATCAAATTGCATTACTATGATACCATCAGGCAGAAACCGTCATTGGACCTAATAACAGCCATACTAAGCTTGGTTGAAAGGAAAGCCGCACAAAAAAATAAGTCTCGACTAAATAGTGTGAATATACATATAGATACTGCATCTGTAGCGCGGGTCAACAAACATGTAACACCATACAACAATGTAGCATTAGAATCACTTACAAAGGACAAAACTTATCTTATAGTCTAGTTTTATTCGAGCTGTCTTTGATATTAATTGTTTTACAAATGTAAACAAAGTAAGCATTGGTACGTCTGGTTTAAAGTCAACCAAGAATACAATCGGAAGTCCTCGGTCTAAAGATCAGGCCGCCATTTTGTGACGCATTTTCTCAGCTACGGAAATGCCCGAGTAGTTACGTTTGCCAGGAATCCCTTCTCTCGGAATCAATTATTTCTAGTTACGTGTTAGATAAAAACATAACTAACCTCTTGATAAGGGTTTGGGCAGTCCTCGGATATCTCGTGCAGACTTCTTCCTCCAAATGTCTTTTCTCCCTGTACCTTATTGCTCATTGTATAATCTATACCTGCAAGGTGGTACAAGATGCTACATGTGTATAAAATAACTTTAAATCTTTGTTTTGTACATTTTAGCACATAAGATAAATTTTGAGGTGACTTCAACAGATTTTGGAAAACTGGACGATATATCAGATTTCAATAGCCGTCACATGCGCTGCACGCATGAATTTTTATGCGGACCATTGTACTACGTTTTTTTCTACGTCTGTCGTTCAATTGTTAAACTAGTTTCTATTCCATGTGGCGGCTAAGAAAGCTGAACGTTCGTTCAGTTTCCAACAAAAAAAAAATATATAATTGATTCTTGTTAAGTCGTAATATTTAAGTCAAAATTTAAGACAAACCGGAACCGTTTATAAAAGTTTGTCAAGAGACAAAAAAAAGAGACCGTGAAAAAAGCCACACGTACATATCAGTAACGTTATGATGTTAAACAACAGTAAAGAAAAAAGAAATTCGGACACAATGAAGCATCTAAAGGGAACAGGTGAAGTGAAGCCAAGATGCCAATTAAAACCACGACGCGGTTAAAGACCACACACGATGTGAAGAAACACAATTCGTCACATTTTGAAAAGCTTATAACTCATTTTTTTTTTAAAAATGGGGATGTCTCGAAACGGTCTACAGTATGAACTCACTTATATGCGAATAGCTCGAACATAAAAAGGCTTAATCGCAGTGCCACACACGTATAACTCGCCGATTTTTGAAGTGACATCACACTCTTTAAACGCGTTTTTTTCTCTAAACATAAAAATGCTCCTTGTATTAATTTGACAATTCATTTATAAATACAGCAAAACCAGGTGCTAGTGGTACCCTCCGAATACAGGCCTACCTGTGAATAAAGGCCATTCTTTTAAACCCCGTTATTGATTATTTAGAACATACTTATTCCCATACAAAAGCCACAATACGTCTTTCCCAAAGGTGAACAAGATAATGGGACCACATTGTAATAAAGTAAAACTATTCCCAGTGACCATGTGTTTCTTCTTTAACTAGGTACGTGGCTTACATGGCATTTGATCGCGAGTTGAACTGTGCTAAGTGGAATGTATTACTGTGGAATCATTCATTTTCGTTGGGGATTTAATTTCGTGGATTTCATGGGCTGACTCACCCACGAAATCAAATCCCCACGAATTCAAATGCGGAGATAAAGCATTTCTTTTCAAAAATCAAAATCCACGAATTTATGTCCTCACGAAATAGCCATTTTAGTAAAAACCACGAATATTGAACCCAACGAAAATAAATGATTCCACAATATATTGGTGTTATGTGAAGAGAGACAAGACAGGAAGTGTATTAATATCTAGTTAAATCGTTGCATACACGTACTATCATACACAATACATGTAATTTGTAATACAGTACAACCAATCCAGAGCGGCCCTCTCTTGAGCAACAACCTCCCTTCCAGAACAGCATGATTCTTTCCCAAATGTACTTTTAATTCAAACTCTTTGGAGCAACAATTTCTCAAGAATAACATAATTTTGCTACTCCCAAAAGGGTGTTGCTTTGGAAAGATTGCCCTGTATTATACGCACACGAAAGCTTTTAATTAATAGCAACTATCGTATCAAAGTAATCTATTTTTGTTATCGTAGGGAAAATGCCGTCATACCTGTCTTTTGGCTTTATGCTTTAACAGCGGACAAAGCTTGTGCTCCCGTGCAACCCGCAAGTACTGAGTCACAAAGCCAAAAGCGATCATTCCGATAACATCAGTCCATGTCGTTCATTTTGGGCCAATCATTTATATCTTTCCGACATGTTGTCTCAATTATCTTTAGCGATATCACGTGACACAAGGAATCTGAATCCTACTCACCAAATATTAGACTACATCGCTTGACCCCAGCTTCAGACAATGCGTCAGCCAACTGAGCAAGGTTTGTAAATCTATCTGGGTTTGTTCCGAGTGGATTGTACGCCATATTCGGCAAAACAGAATGGTATGATAGCTTTTGCAACAATTGTTCAGTGTTTGGATAGTTTAGTACACAACGAATTCTGAAAACATATCGAACGAAAAAAAGGACTAAATCATACGCCATAAACTATATTATGGTAAAATAAACGACTATAACTTATTATGTAACTAAAGGAGAAACGTATAAACAAATACATAACAGCCAAGGTCCTGTTTCACAATCTTAGTGTGCGACTAAGTGAGGATTGAGCTCGCATCCCTATGGCCACAGCTCATAGAAATTAAAAACCCAGCCTCTACAAATTAACAGCACAGAGCAATCCCCAAAAAGTCATACCGTCGATTTTCATTTGATTAACCAGATGGCGGACTAATACTGATAAAAATGCAAGAAATAGTTCCCTCTGATAAAAAATATATTGCCAATACAAGCTACTCTCATGGAAGCGGCAATTAAGCTTACACCATTTACAAAGTACAGTGCAACCTCTACAGATCGAACCTCTCTTGTACAACACCCTCCCTTCAACAACAGCATGATTTTCCCAACTGCACGATTTAATATAAATAGAACAACAACCTCTCAACAGCAACATACTTTTGCTACTACCAAAGGGTGTTGTTAAGGAGAGATTGCACTGTGTTTACTTAATGTTAAGTCTGGATAAGTTAATGTGAAACAGCACCTCTCAAAAAGAAAAATAACTAACACAACAACAAATAGGAGAGATGTGACCTGACATAGGAAAGATATCAGTACATACATGTACATGTAGTTATGTTTTCTAAGTTGTTAGTTTATTATTGTTGTTACAGTGCAAGGCATTCTGTCAGTTTGTTTCCGTCAAAGTTATTCGATTTCAAACTGGTGCTTAATGTGTTTGTGTAAGATAAACCAAAGATGGATGCCATAACGTATTTTAAAACAACAACAAAGAAGCACCCAGTGTTGTGATAAGTATCATTATTTTATCATTTAGTCGTACATGTATTTTGTCGACCTATTCTGGAAACACAAGAGCGCTTATGAGGCCAGTATAAAAACGTGGTGGCGGAAATGACCGAATAATTTCGACGGAAACAAACGTTTCAATCAAGATAAAGAGCTACAATGGCGAGGTAAACGTGTTCGTGTTAAGCTGTTTTAACATCTATACGGTTAAGACTGATTCCAGTCGTTGGCTACATGAGTAAAAAGAGCTATAACTCGCTATATTTTAACTTCAGAAAAAAACTGTTGTCAACAACGAGTTATCTATAATTAATAGCTAGTTATCAAGGCTTAGCGTCTGTCACAAATCTTATTACCTCAATCTCAAATTGTATAACAGTAATTTTAAATGTATTGCTTATTCAAACCCATGTCGTTTCAGTCCCATCGAACCCCTAAAAATAGTCCCCGATCTATAAATAGATAGTTAAACGTGAGAATAGTTATTAACCTACTCTAAAGGTCATTGTTGCCTTTTTAGTTAATAAATAAACCATTGAAATAAGACATCCTTCTTATGTTACTAGTAATATAAATTATATATATCTTCATGCGTTGATATCTTTTCTACAGTTTTGAGAGTAAATATACAGTAAAACATGGTTATAGTGAACTCGGATTCGGATAAAGCAAAGATTCGGATGCAGCGAATTATTTTTCTTTCCCCGGATGAGTAGTTCACTTAAATGGTACGGATATATTGAAATATGGATAAAATGATGTAGTTCAACTTCTTAGTGTCTCCAAGGATTCACTTTAACCGTGCTGTACTGTATTCGTGTTAGCGAGCTAGCTGTTCTTACACATATTATTTCGCTACTCAAGTATATATACAACATGCATGCATTCTCTCATACCAAAAATAAGGCCACATTTTGTAACCCCTTCTTCCCGCATGGCCGATGTTACTTCCCGCAGGTTTTGAAAACCTTCTTGGTTGCATTTCAATGAGTTGCTTCGTTTCATGCCCGACATATTTTATCTACAATAATAAATGAACATTTATAACTTCTGCATACAATTAATGTATACAACACGACCTCTCCAGAGCGACCTTTTTTTGAGCAACAACCTCTTTTCAACAACAGCATGATTTTTCCCATGCACGACACGATTTAAATATTAATTTAATCTCTATAGAGCAACAACTACTCAACAACAACGCGATTTTGCTTCTCCCAAAGGGTGTTGCTTTGGAGAGGTTGTACTGCAACTATTCATTCTGTCTCTTCACATTCTCATTGAGTTTTTATCTTCGAATAAAGATTCCTTGACCGTTGTATATACGACAGCATCAGGGAATTCTGAAATTCAAGGTAATAATAAAAATATTGTAAGTGTATCCCATTCTATCAATCCTATTTATTACGTGCACTTCTGGAATTGCAGAATAAACTCCACTATGAAAGTCATAAGAAGACCATTATCTTTTCTGCTCAAAGATACCATTAGCGCATGTTTGTTTTTGTTAAAGATGCATTTACAACTCATAAAGCATATTGTTAAAACTGTCCGATATCTGTTTATGCGAACACGAATGACAGCTGTCGACAACATTTATTTTATTATGAAACAAATCACGGAGATTTCATGCAGTTATTGTCTCCGTGATTGCGTACGGTTTATCAGCGGGAAAAGCGACCTGGATACAAAAATGATGATATCGATTAAAAGAATGATATTCGTCTTCCTTCGGATTGTAACAACAGAGCATACATAGTCGGATAATTGCTAATGGCCTAAAGCTGAAAAAAACATTGGCGTCCTTTTCGTTATGTTTACAAGCCATTGGTCAATAATTATTTAAAGCTGGTCAATAATATTGATCAGTAATAACCGGTATAAATATGTACAGCCAAATCTGTGTTAGCGACCATCTCCGAATAAAGGTCACCCTATGTCATTCTTTAAAAATCCGTCACTGATTACTTAGAACAAAAAATGACCTCGGAATAAAGGTCACCAATGCTGTCAATACAAGCCACAAGTTGTCATTCCCATGGATGGTAATTGATTACAGGTTTTAATGTATGACAAAAAATATATAAATAAATCTCTTTTGCAAATGACAATATCGATTTTTTTCACCGTAACTCTCAGCAAATATAACGGACACATTTATTGACGATCATATTGCAATTTTTGACGTCTCTGTTGATAAAATGACAAACAGTTATGGCACTGAAGCAACGTTTGTATGAAGTTACAGGGAAATGTGGGGAGTATATCTGTGTAACTAATTCCCAGCGCAGAAATTGTATCATCGATTTCTCACTCTATACTCTACATGAAAAAATAGACACAATTTCGAAATCGTGTCAGTATATTCTTCGGAAATTAGATTTTCATGGAAAGGATTTTTATTGTGTAATTAAACAATCGATCTAGATCTTCTCTTACTTCTCATTTTTATACTGTCTATCACTTCCCACCCCGTGGCTTAGCCAATAGATGATATATTGCGTTTCATTTAATGGAAAATGGACGACAGAGGTGAGCCCGGAAATATATAAGCCCGTTTATAGTTTCTGAATATTACAATATGAATCAGTTTCCCTATAGGTGTCTGAATTATTTCTCTTTATACTAGTATTACAGTTGCGCTCGGTTATAATCAATTCCTGGATATCTTAATTGTTTCATTATGCCAGTATATTTCACAGTCTCCTTATCAATGAAACAAGGAAGGTTGTATCGGTGTTAAGTACACTTAACTGAACCCGTCTCCCCACTATAGCCCAGTTTACTAAAATTATAAATATTGTAGTTTGGTGAATGTGCTAAAAAACGCAAGTTATGTTTTACTAGGTATGTATAGAAGTCAGGAAAGATTCCTTGAAAAACAATAACTTTCTGTCTTCATAACTTTGTAATTGCTAGGTATCAAATTCCTGTGGGATTCTGTTAAAACGATTCCTACACCAGTGAACACGATTCAGAAAGTTGTGAGTTTTTTAACTTGCTGACTGCTGAGCATTTTAAGTACACGTCAATTCATTCGTGTAGGCGCGACCGACTTCGTCGAAGATGGAGTAACGAAATTGGCCGAGGTGTGCCGAACACGCCATGTGCGTTACCTAGCTGAAGCCGTTTTATACAAGAAATGAAACATTGAGTAAATATATTCAACAGACGAAATATATCCAGGTGAAGTTTGTACTAAATTGTAGTTATTTCAAAAGAAGTACGTGGTTAGTTAGATATACGTGCATGTTGAAAATAGCTAAGGATGTGAGTCACGTTCCGCTATAAGCTCACAATACGTTCATTTCGTTAACATGAATGAGTTCGTGCTATTTATATCTTTGGTTCAATTGTGATAAGGCACATCTCTTCCCAGACACAAAAGTGCTTCATTTACACGGTTCTTAACTATAGATATTTGGCATCTTCACGTGGTAATTAATGAATCAATTTCCCAGAACAAAACACGAACACGTGCATAGCCCATGGAGGTCATGAACGGAATGCTTTAGAAGAATTTTCAAAGTCATGGTTTGTTGACTTGACTCGGAAGAAAAGAAATGTACGAAATATTACACATTACCTATGTATAATTATGGCGTTAGTAGAATATGACCGACCGAAGTACACGACGCTTGCATTTTGATTGATACAGACTCAAAGTACAAAGCCGGGAACCAGTCTCTGAATGGAGATCACTCATTGGTTAGATTTAAAGTCGATATCAGAAACAACCAATCAGATCGCTTGGATTTGAAACTGACAATCAAACTCATTCTACACTCTCATTCTCTGAGAATGGCATGGTAACATACAGGTCATGAAGGATATAGCGTTTCGATGAAAGTCATATTTCAGCGTAGCATGCAGGCGTCGTGGTGCAAAGTACTCCTGAGTCTATCTTGCCCAAAGCAAACAAGATAACATTTCGACAAATTTAAGTTCATTATCACATTTGACAACCTGGGTTACGTTACATTCTTACGCTTAACTATTGTGTACAACTGATAGTTGGTATAAAATGATAACGTGTTTTATATATGCATACAAATGTAAATATGTAAGTAGGGCTATTATCGGTCAACATAAGATGTATATTCTAGCCGGCTATTAGGTCATCATCCGAGAATAATCGTATCATCAACTCAAAATGTGTATTCTTGCATAGAACATTAGCGGTCACCTGTACAGACAATAGACCGATGATTTATCGATAATCGATGGTCGTTATGATCATGTTTTCTAATGAATACGATATATCGAACAGTTAATCATCACCCAACAATCACTCTTATATAGCGGTCACCTCAGTATAACGACCTATGTTCGGCCCGGTTTTCAGTCTTTTTAAACTTAATAATGTGTCCACCTTAAATCACAGACCATTTCTGACGGTCGTTATGTTGAGGTATAGCTGGGCATATGAATTGCAAAAAGTAATGTGGTGCTCTACACTAGACACGTATTTTAAAAAGTGTTGATCTGAAACAACCTTATGTACAATTTAATGTATAATATGTTATATATGTATAATATGCATTGTATTATATATAACACAATATGTAATGTATCAAACGCTTAAAATGTAATATATGATAGTTTATGTATAAAATGTAATGTTTAATATGTATTATATAAAATATATAGGTATACATGTATCATAGTTCTATCATACCTAAATGTTTTCATACTATGTCTAAAAACAAGACAAAAAACTAGAATAAAGGTCAATATAATTATAGTAATACTATTTAGCTTTAATCAGTGATTGAGTTACTTATAGCGACATGTTGTATACATGTATATGCCTTCTATTACGTCTATTGTAATGTATGTCAATATATGGTGTATATATAAGTTCACATTGCCTCCGGACTACTGAATGAATTTGAAATAAAGTATCTAACATGTATAAATGCCGAAAACCCGAGATCCGCAGTCCGAATACATTAAAATGTACATGTATGTTTATTTTTAACTGTTCGGTGTGTGCAGAAATACACTAAAACTCTGCATTCAATGACATATGTTGTAAATAACTCTTAGAACGTTCATGTATATACACTAAATTAATATCTTTATTTGCAACTAGGAATGAATATAGGAAATTCCATTCTTACCTGAATTTAGCGTTATAATCAGTTCCAGAAGTTTATGTAAACAATATTTATAAAACACGATGATCAAGTTGTTTTAAATTATATCTATGTATACTGATAATATTCACAACACTTGTAAAGTCCATTCCTTAATGTACCAATGTCCTGTAAGGTGAATATATAAACACGATATTTAGGTTCCGACAGTCTAGAACGGGTTGTTATAAGTTATGTACATTAATATTTACTCTCCACAATAACACGTCGGTAAGAGTCAGGCTATATGAACCTTTAAGCAAACTTTGTATAATGCGACTTATTAACAGATATACAGGTACACACATATCCCTGTTAATATGTCCGTCTGTAGTACGTATTTGTCAGTATTGAAAGATTCGATCGCTTATATCTTCGGGTATTTATATTTGTCTTGTTTACGCTACTACAATATCGATATTTTCAATACCCGACCAGTTTTTGAATTCTTCCTGCTAACAAATTTGCGATAGAAAAAAACCAATACGGATTAAAGCGTGTAATATTAGTAAACATTAGACTGTGACGAAAAAAACTTGAAGTCTTATGAAACGTTTTAACGTATGAAAGACATAACCTTCGTCCATTCAAAACTAGTCACGTCATGTTACTTTGAATTATTTCTTGTATTCATAATTTTGAAATGACCTTCGATTAGATTTGCTGTACACAATAGCCATACCACAAATCAATGCGGAATCAACAGTGAACGAAACTAGCAAGGGAGCTAACTCATTTCCCCATTAGGTATCATTATTTTTATAGAGTTTTCTACCTTGCTAAATTAAGTGTTGTACAATGTACGTCGTTACTATTATTCATGAATCGGAGAACCTTGGTTGGTTTACAATACTTAAAGACTTAGTAGAATATATTGGCTAGATTTCTACTGTTTTAGTTTATTTGATAAAATCAAACATGATTCTTTTGTATTCTAGTGGTGATAAACTCTTAGTAGACAGAACTAGTCCATTTATTATTAGTTAGAAAATTATCCGGGACAAGACAAACTGAACAGCCAGTTTGGGATGAAGGAGTCCGTATTGAATCGCGCCGCGCCTAGAGGTCTCAAGCCCGGTCGAAAATCTCTCATGCGGACAAACCTTTAAATTAGTCATGTTTAGTCACGTACTTCGAACCCTTTTCGTCAACGGTCGTGTGCATGTCATGATTCACAAGGCTGCGCTTAAGTCTTATTAACAGTATATATGTCCCTGCCAATGGGTATTAGTTAGGTCGGATATGTTAGCTGTAAAAAAATACCGGAAGTCAGCCTAACAATAACCTGCCTCCAAGTTCGATTGGTTAAAGTGGCTGACTTCAAATCACTGTAACCTCTTACTGACAAAGGGTCATGGGGTCGAGCCGAGCTACCCACTAAAAAGTAGTCAGTTGCTGACGGGTGATTGGAGTCTAGTACTGGTTCTTCCCAGGAACGAAGGTTAGGTGAACTGTCTCATATGGCTCTGACTGTTGAAAAGGGACGAACAAAAAGTTTAACAAAAAGATAAATAGGAAGATTTATTCAAGCGTGTACTGGCACTGTCATTATTATTCCTCTCAACTCTTAAATTAAAACAAGCGTTGAAATTGTACGATTAAAAAATGTTTAGTTGCACTGATATTACAAAAAAACTAATTTGTGTCCTATTTGTGCCGGTTACCATTTTGATTGAATGTCAGCTGTACAGGGGCGCCAGACGCAACTTGACATTGGGGCGGCGGAGGGGGTGTGTCAGCTGTACAGGGGCGCCAGACACAACTTGACATTGGGGCGGCGGAGGGGTGAGTTGATCCCCCGTCCCTTTGAGTGGAGGTACGGGGGTGTCTCCCGGGATTTTTAATTACCACCATTAAATTACGCATTCTGGCCAATTCTGGGTAACATTTTAGTGTGTGATTTTGTATTTTTCGTGCACTAAGTTGGGATATAAGAATTGTTCCGGGTAGCATTGGAAAATATTGTTAGCTAGGCTAATAAACTAAATTTGTCATTGAATGAAATGAGATGACAGGCGGATACACATATACGTAGTGTTTACTGTAAGAACAAGTAGTCTGATGTTATGTTTTGATCTTCGTAGTCGTAGATGGAATCAACAAAATAATGATGCATTTGTGTATTTCCAAAAAATACAATGAATATACAAAAATGTACAGTAATACAAAATAATACTAAATATTCATTTTTCGATCGTGTTTATCTGAATTCTGGGGAATATGATAACATACTTAAATAATGTAACTAATAATAAAATAACTCACGTGTAGTTTTTTATCAAACTCGCTTCGCTGTGAGAGGATATAATATTATGTCAACTTATATTTACCAGTCCAATATACAAAGTTAAAATCACTTATTATACTAATTATTCGATAATTACTAGCATAAAACCTTAAGTATATGCCTTTTAACTGAATTATTAACTGCAAAACTGAATTATTGAAATAGATGTTTCTGACACAAATTTTCTATTATTTAGCAAATAATGAAATTCTATAAAATAATATACACTTTACACAGTTAAAATCCCTAAGAATAAAATATAAAATGCACACACCTGTGAGAACAAAAGTCGTCTAATGTAATGTTAAATGTTTGTAGTCAGAGATGGAATGATTTACAAAGTTGCTGTTTCAGTTTTTATCAGACTTAAATAGCTATAATACTGAATAAAGGAAGTGTATTAGTCACCCGGGGGAGAATATCTTCACGAGTATTTCACATAACAAAAGATTAATCAAACAAACCCAATTAGTTGCTCACCTATTATATTATTTTCAATATTCAAAAATACAAACTGCTTTGACACTTATCACTTCAAAGGATGTCTCAACCAACTTAAGTGTTAAAATTTACGGAGTGAAATAAACGGATTACCCCGTTGGGGCCTCAAAAAAAGAAATGTTAAAATTTACGGAGTGAAATAAACGGATTACCCCGTTGGGGCCTCAAAAAAAAGAAGTGTTAAAATTTACGGAGTGAAATAAACGGATTACCCCGTTGGGGCCTCAAAAAAGTGTTAAAATTTACAAAGACCTGACATACTGTTGAGCAAAACTACTAATTTCAAAAGTTTTAAATGATAGTATAATACAACTACAACTACAAATACAATATAATACAAATATTTATTGCATGAAAACATAACATGTTTTATAGCAAGAACAAAATTTTGACAAGTGAACGTATGGATTTTCTGAAGAGCAAGATAGATGTTCATGATGTGCACATCTATCTTGCATTAATAAACATAATATACAAAATAATGTGTTTTTAAACTACTAAAGCGTCAAATATAAAATAAACACTATTGATGTGCAAGCATTAAGATTTGAAGTGTTTTTTATCAAACTTTATACATAAAAAATTTATATCAGCATTTTTTGGGACAAAAATAAATATTAACAAGATAGGTAACTCGGCTTTGATTCGGGAATGGACCATGATTAATATTTTATTACCTCCCTTTATTGATGATCTAACACAGGATATTCTTCACAGAGAATCTGTAAATTGTAACGAAGAATTTCAGGCGATAACAAAATATGTCCACGTTTCTGAAGACATGGGTTAGAAGACTCAACGTGAAAAGGGTTGGAAAAGAATAGTTTAAGTTATTACATGAAAAACAAAGTACTGAAAGTACACATGGAAACAGAACTTACATAGACTTGCACTTCAACATGGAACGGGAACTAGTTAAACACTTGCATGGCGGATGCAGAAACCCCAAAGTACTTTGATCCGCCTCAAAATTCATGCGCGCTGCATTTTTTCGGCACAGCTGCATTAAAATTGATTTTGACCTACATTTGAACCAATGGAATTGTTAGATGCAGTTTTCAGCTGAAGAAGGAAGTTTGTCATTGGTTTAAAGTGTTGTCGTTATGGAATCTTTGGGCAGAATTCGTAATTGTTAGTTGTTCGTAATCATCTGAAAATAATGCTATAATCAAAATCTACAACAGTATAAAATACGTTTTAGTCATACAAAATAAACACAAGAGTTTCGTTTATGGCCTGAACTGTTATGGCAATAGTACAACTGGTTTAAAATATTTTAATGTTAAATCAGGCAATGGTGCTAAAACAAACTTAAACAAATAAACACACAAAGCTTAAAACAACATATGTGAATCGAGTATAATAACAGATCTGTACCTGCGCCGATTATCTTTTTTAAAGATATTTCTCGTTCTTTTTCTAATTGGTTCACATGTTTGAAATTGAATGGTATTGATTTATATGATTGGTTTAAAAGTGTATACATTTTTATGCCCACGTATCCATAGGTCGGGGGCATATCGTCTTTGCCCAGTCTGTCTTTTAGTATATATGTTTGTTTACAACAAACATTAACCTTCCCTTCCCTATAAAATCAAAACCCTTCAACATACAATCATCAAACTTTATACGTTGGTTCCTCGAGGACTTGTGCATTTTCAGGTCAGTAGGTCAGCTCACCCGGATAGGAACATTGTGTTTCAAAAACAAATCTTATTTATATTTCATTTCGTCATACATGCAGTCTTAAGTATTAATCATTTATAGATAAAAGTCAGCTATATACTGTCAAAGTCAATGTAAATATTTAGAAAACTTTACTATTTGTAACACACGGTGAATCTAAATATAAAATAACGACTTTTCCCCTTTGCGACAGCTGTGTCACTTCTCAGAGAGATGAGAATAATTACCCTGTCATGCAATATTCGGCGTACGTGTGAAGATACTACATATATTAGTCACAACGTAATTAGAAAGTTTTCGACTCGCCTTCAGATATTTATAAACTGTAAAATGAACTACACAAAGACATATAATTCACAACAGAAATTCTTCATCATTTAGGTTTCCTCCTGGTGACAATAAATAACACATTTAGGCCAGAACCTTGTCAATATCTTCTCTTATACACGGTAAGACTAAGGGACAATAATTGCAGAACAGCACAAGACAACTAAATGAGAATCGTTTTCGAAATACCAAAGGTCGACTGACGAACACTTCAGAGTTATAAATCTCGTATGTTGTATTTCTGCACTGGGACAATAACTTCCCTGCTTGCGACCAGAGATAATTTATCTGCATTGTGTAAGGATTTATAGCAACGTTTCTTGCCCAACGAGACGTCAGCGAGATTTCCTGGTGTTTATGTTGAAATGAAAACTGCTCTCTCATTTTTTAGATAAAATTGTGAGACATAAAAACAAAAATTCTTAACACCCATCCAAAGCAAAAGAAAAACATTAAAACCTTCTTGAAAAAAAACCCGAAAAACATGTCTTTTCTAATCTTGTTTTTTTTTTATCAGAATCACGCGCATTTTGTCGATGATTAACTAGATGCGAAAAGTTGAAATAATAGTTGAATTGTGAGCGAGCATGCTTCACGATACTGAGTTTATTCATCACGTGACATTTTTGTTATTGCTCCGCGCCTGTTTGTGTTATTGATTTTTTACGCACGTAAGTGTATGTTTACATGACGATGGGCTGTAATGCTTAAGTCTTAATAAAGTACATGTATATGTTCTGTTCTGTTTCTGTATTCCCAAAGTGTATGTGTGATATATTATGATAGTGCAGCGTCAGGTCATTTCTACACAATAACAGTTGATATACTTGATTAATAGGATTAATATATATTGTATTATGGGGAAATAGGTTATTTTGTTCAGATTCATTTTACTTAAAAAGTGTTGATCCTTTTTTGGTAAATTGATTTGAAAAGATTTGTTTTGTAAATTTAATCAGTTCAAATGTTGTTTGCTTGTTATTTTACCCCTTTGGCCACGTACGTTGTCTTCAGATATAATTAAACCACACATTCTTGGCCAGTTTTTACCCTCCTGGCCACTTTCCCCCCTCCAGCCCTGAATCCTGAAATAAAACTAAGCATTATATTATTTTGTTATATCCATTGTCACTTTGTCCTCTCTGGGCCGCTTAGAAATATGAAGGTAAAGACGTAAGTATTGACTCAGAAATATGAAGATAAAGATTTAACTCAGAAATATTAATATACAGACTTAAGTATGAATACAATGACGTAAGTATTAACTAAGAAATAAGAACACACAGTCAGAGATATAAACGTACAGACGTGAGTATAAGCTCAGAAATATGAACATACAGACATTACTATAAACTCAGAAATATGAATGTTTTTTTATAAATGACTTTCATTGATAATACATGTTTATGCATATTGTGTAGTGTTTGTTTATGTATTATCTTATAATACAGATTTCATTATGTTGTCTTTGACTGTTGTATAATACTTTATTCACATAAATATTGTTTAAGTCTCATGTCTGCGTAGATGTCATCATCTACCTGCTCTGTTTTTTATAAGATTAGCAATGCTTTGACATTGCTTGATACATGTATATGTAGTTGTGTTGATATATGAGCATTGCGTTGAAGTCAGTGTGCTTAGTCTTTATTGACTTTTTTTAACACTTTCCTTTTTTTCTGATGTTTAGAAATTTATCTCAACATTGAAGATATTATTTAATTGATCATTACTTCAAATTATTATGTTTTATGATACTGGCTGCATGAATGTTAGTATCCTTCCATCCACATCGCAGAATATCTTAATGTCTTGAATGTCCTTTAAATTCTTTTAACTTGTAATGTATATGGAATAGGTATATCTGTACACTGAATATATTTCTGTTAATTTACACAATGAATATATACAAGACTGATGTGTCCACATGTAAGTAAATGTCGACATTCTCTTGATTGCAAGTGCTTCAGTAATTGAATACGTATTGTTTAAAGTAATAATTCTTTTTAAAATGCAACAAAAAACCCAGACAAATTGTGCAACAAGAAACATTTAGACACATAATTATTATCTCATTACCAGAGTTTATTCACATAAAATAAAGTTTTGTTTAAGTTCAACGCGTTATTGTTATGTTAGTTATATGAAGGTGTGAAACAGTTATACCTTATAAGGTTTTGTATAGTTTGCCTTATTCCCCGAGGCACTAATATCACAATACGGACGTAAATTAACGCGTGTTTTTATTTTTTTGTATATATCTATTAAATTGTTCGGTGTTTTCTTACTCAAATAAAAAGGCATTAAGTATAATTTACCATCAACTTTCCGATGAAAGTACATTACTGTAAATACTAAAATAGATTTATTAGACATACTTAGTATAAAATATGCATATTCAAAAGGTTGTTTACAAACATTAGCACAGTGGTATAAAAGATGTCAAAATTATGTTATTGTTATTATTTCATGATCGGGTGTATAGCGATTTTCTTGATAGAGTCGCACGTACGCCCTTGTTTTATAGTTCGTGTCGTGCTATTCTCACGACACCGCTTGTGAATAAAACGACGTGTTATTCTCACGACACCGCTTGTGAATAAAACTACGTGCTATTCTTACGACATCGTTTGTAAATAAAACGACGTGTTATTCTCACGCCACCGCTTGTGAATAAAATGACGTGTTATTCTCACGACACCGATTGTAAATAAAACGACGTGCTATTATTACGACATCGTTTGTAAATAAAACGACGTGCTATTCTCACGACACCGCTTGTGAATAAAACGACGTGTTATTCTCACGACACCGCTTGTGAATAAAACGACGTGCTATTCTCACGACACCGCTTGTGAATAAAACGACGTGTTATTCTCACGACACCGCTTGTGAAAATACCGACGTGTTATTCTCACGACACCGCTTGTGAAAAAAACGACGTGTTATTCTCACGACACCGCTTGCTAATAAAACGGCGTGTTATTCTTACGACACCGCTTGTGAATAAAACGACGTGCTATTCTCACGACTTCGCTTGTGAATAAAACGATGTGTTATTCTTACGACACCACATCTGAATAAAATGACGTGTTATTCTCACGACACCGCTTGTGAATTAAACGACGTGTTATTCTCACGCCACCGCTTGTGAATAAAACGATGTGTTATTCTTACGACACCGTTTGTGAATAAAACGATTTGCTACTTCCACGACATCGCTTGTGAATAAAGGACAAAGGTCAAGATCACCAAGAGGGGGCATTGTGTATAAAAAACAAATGCCGATTAAAACGAATTAACAACAACAATTTAGTATTATTCCATGTTTATCATTTTTTGGAATTACATGAAATCTAATCAAATCTACGATAGGACGTCTAGTATCTGAAATCAAATAAAAATAACAAAAAAATATAAATACATTGTACTCTATAATAAAAAAAAATGTTTCATTTAAAAAATACATAAAGCGAATAATGGTCATCACGCATTCAGCGGTCATTCGTATACATAATAAGAATCACCCATAGATAAAGACCATGTTGGAAAGAAGACCATGTTTGATAACTGTTTTAATTATGAAGGTCACATGATTTCATATCACAAATTGCTCAGTCAGATGGTAATTTTTAAAAGGAAGATACAATGTACTAGTAAACGATGTATTTCCGTGAATGTCCAGATAAAAAGGCATTACTGCTATTTATGTTTATTGGTGTTTTAAAACTAAATCTATCGATATCATGAGCCTTGAATGTTCATATTAGACAGAGATGTATACCATGCAATAAAGCTCAAATATTAATATCCAATACAAGCATGTCCAGTTTATTTTAATATTTGAGAAAAAAACACACACATAAAAAATACCAAATTATACATTATCATAGAGGGTCTCGTGGAGATTACTGGAAACCAAAATATATTTACAAATATAAATAACTTTCTATTTCGTTTGTTTACTAAAAGGGCTGTCAGACAACTCTTAACTTCATACAGTGCGTACACACAATTATGTTTATCAGTCAGTTTGTTGACTCCATGAAAACATGGTGTCAAATACGGAGGATTGTACATGCCATGTAGACACGATCGTGTCGTCAATTATGGGCCATCATTCTGTATGTAATCAAGAGTAAATATTGAAAATCTACATAGTTCCGGTCGGGTCATTGTGGTTATGTTCGCTTTTAGTTTCCGGAATCATTATCTTGGAAAATACGATTAGCGTGAACGTGAAACACCTTGGATTATTTAGTATGGTACTTTCGGCTTTTCACCAAATGTTTATTTGTACCTCCCCCAGGGGACATTATGGGGTAAGAGTCAGAGTAAGTACACGTTGACGTTAAGGGGTTCCAGTACATACAAACCGCCGATGTGGGGACAATTGTACTTATGGTGTGCATAAAGTTGCTAGTAGGGTGCAAAAGATTACAAGAATATCAAAGGCGGTACCCCACAACGTCACTTTAGTGAGTACGTCCGTATTTTTGTCATCGTATTTTCGATTTCTCGATCACGTATCTTCACATCTTCATATATCGTTGAAGTACATTCTCTATCCTACACCCCTCTTCACATTTCAAAACACCCCGGAAAATCTTACAATTAGTTGCATATATAAGACATTTTACACTGATTGGACAAAATAAAATGTAATATTTTTTGCATATATTTGTAATTAGATACATGAGTTGTATACGTTACTTAATAAAGTACTGTTCTGTTCTAAGACAAAACTGTGTCTAGAAGTCATTACCAACACTCGGAAATACAGACATTATTTACAAGTATGGTTTTCCTGACACAATCATATTTGTTTTTTTTTAATTAAGAAGCTAAAATAACTCAAAATTATAACTCGTACTTTTCGAAAAACGCTTCAATTTTCTTAAGAGAGATGATTTAAGTCTTAATACCGTCTTGTGTTAAGTAACAACTCGGGCATTTAGGTACTTGGGAAATACGCACATTTTTTTAGACAAACGCCGAGGAGTTCTGATTGGCAAGTCTTTTCGCATTTTAATTTTTTAATTGATTTTATAGAATTTACCGAACGTAATCACGTGATACATTTTTTACTTTCGTAGTTAGTCAAAGTCACGTGTTTTAATCACTAGTAGTTTCCCAGAAATCCATAGTTTTGCGTAACTATGTACATTAACGAAAGACAACAAGAGAGATACGGCGTTTATAAACAGTTGACCTTTAATTAAGAAAAACGGGGTCGATCTGGTATTTCTTTTCTGATCATATCAAAGGTCCATGTAACATCAAATAACAGAATGTATGGTTTTCTGAACTGATCACATTTAGTTTACATGATTGCAAATTTCATGTAAAACATGTAAATACTAGTACAATGTACAGGGCAACCAGTTGCAAGATTAAGGTGTTGTTGCTAGGTTGTTTCTATAGAGAGATTAGATTAATAGTTAAATCATGCAATGGGGAATATCATGTTGTTGTTGAAGGGAGGTTGTTGCTCAAGAGAGGGCCGTACTGGACAGGTTGTACTGTACTCTTATTCAAGATGACGTTTTTCATTCGATATTTAAATTTGAATTGATATGAAATTTGGTGCCTCCCCATTATGTCTTGGGCTCTGTTCAGAAACTGATACTAGAGATGTTGTACGATCGACTGATATTTCAACATTCAGCGTAGGCACAAGCTCCGAATAAATCATGGCAATAAAAAATGAACGTCCCTTGTTAGCAATAACTGAAGGACGTTTTATCACCGACTATCGAATGTGGGTGTTAGGTGTCCGATTAACCTTTAGGAATAACTGATTTCGCAAAATGTGATTGTTTGTCTCCGATTTTAGTGATAACATTTTCTACTGATGATTTACAACGATATTAACTTTTGTACACTCACAAATTACATGGAGGTGTGAGTATTTTACATGTTTTTTATTGACATTAGTTTCGCTAGGTTGCTATGGTTAGAATTTTTGTAAAAAATTAAAACCGCAGAATATGCGGACAATCTTTTTATAACTCTTCTTATTTACGCATACCATTCGGTTCCGTGATATTTTTACCCGTATAGACTTTATTTGTTAATTTTAAACCCACCGAACAAAAGCAAATATGTCTAAAACAATCTTCATTTTTTCCCGGTACTAGGTGTATATTAAGAAAAACATAAAAATAAGTCGCTGACCATATTTTCGATTGACGGAAGTGATAGACTGGTTGCAATTCAGCGTGGTACCATTTCCTTTCGTATCGGTAGAAGTATATTCTTTTTTGTATGGACCATTTTACAATCTTGTTCCATTTGTGATTGTCTACGGATAACAATTCACTGTTCCCGAAGCTTATTGTGACTTTTTCGCGACGATTTTGCTCCGTGGAAGCTTGTTATCACTTTGACAATTTTATTGCCCTACAATCCGAAACGTAACTACTCGGGCATTTATGTAACCGAGGAATACGACTCGTATATAATTGTAGGATTACAAATTTTGGTTATGCGGTTTCCGGTCACTACTTTTTCAACACTGGAAACTCGTTACAAGAATTATTCTCAGAATTACAGACTTTCAAACGTTTTTATCGTTCGCGATTGATAAAATGGGCATCAAGTTTCCATTGAAAGAAAAACTGGATGTTGGATTCCCAGGGTCAGCCATGATGGAACGTAGCTCGAGAACAACAGCAATAAAATGGCGGGCTACCTATATATGTCCGGGTTATTTTTCTTTAGACAAACACCTGTTGCTGCAAAACCAGCTTAATGACGTCATACGTACCTAATTAATCTTTAACACAAAGGCACATTTTTTCAATGCTATTTGTATAGGCTTCACGGCATACTGGATGAGAACGCCAACATCTTACGTTTGAACACTCAACATCAGTAAAACAGACTGTGGAAAAATATAAATATAGATAAGTAATAAAGTTTCCTTTTAAAAAGGAAAGGCTTGGCTGTTTGTTGCCGATACCATAAATAATTCGGTCTTGTTTATTTCGTCCTGCTGACCATTTTAGTTATGGAATTGTCCTCTTTCGAAGTCATCAGGCATTCTGATGCATCGGCCAAATATTCTATACCTTTCGCCCGTTGAATGTATTTTTTTTTTGGTCATGTTGACAGATTTTACTACAATTGTGGAAATATGTGCGTTAAATAGGAAAACGAACGCGACTCAGCTTTTAAAAAACAAGTGGCTTTATCGGGGAACTGCAATGAAATGCATACGTATCATCGTCAAAAACCTTTGACTATTTGGTTTGATCCTGAGGTTAGACAACAGCAAGAGAGTGCCACACACACAGCCACGACCGTGGTCAATTGGTTTGTTATTTATCATTGAAAATAACAGTAATTTATTTACATGTTTATACGGATAGGGTGAACCAGATATGACCGATTACCGTCTTCTCTTCGGCGTTTGGTGAAGAACTTTTTCTTTGGTTGTGATAGGGGAAACCATGAAATCTATTTTTAGATTCTGCTACAGATTTTGATTCTGTGAGCGTTGAAAATTGGTAGTGACCAAGAGCAAGGTTGCAAGCAACCCTGTTCAAAACTGTGGATGAGCAAGCAGAACACTGCAAGTACTAATTCTATTGATATAAATAAGTATGCATAATAAAATAAGAGGGCCAAGATGGCCCTATATCGCTCACATGACAATCACTGTTAACTCATTAAAACACTGTTTTGAATCTGTGACCTAGTTTTTTACCCAAGATGGCTCATGTTAGTTTGGACTTGATTTTTATCAAAATCAAGTCCTTTGTAATCGTTGACTTATATTTGTCGCTGGACTCCATAACAGCTTGGTTAAAAGAATGCCACATGAAGGAAATAGTACGCAACTAAATGGTATGTTTATATAGAAGTATCTGGAATCTTTCCCCAATTAAGTGTGTCAGATCTAAATACATTTCAAATCATTCTATTGTAACTACATGGAAACAGTCATATATCTAAATAAGTGCTTGTCGGTAGATACATGAGATTTTCAAATGCGTAGAATTAAAACCGCGTATTCACTGTCCAATAAAATATCTTGCCGTAAAAGTAGTTCTACTTTCGGTTTCGATAATTCAGAAAAATCTCCACGGACGTATTCATGCATTTGCAACAATCTACCATCGATGTGTGTGTTTTGTGCCTTTCTAACATTTCTTAATATTACTAAGCGAATTCTCATTTAATCGTATTCCGTGATATTCACACCAACTAGTGTTATTTTGTTGACGGAATCGCTATTTATAGACTCACTCCCCGCAGTGGCTAGTAGCAAAGCGTAACCGATGTGGGGAGTTTGATTTATCGAAGGTTGAATGTTAAAACTGCGGCTTAAGAATAATAATTCGAGTCTCTAAATACGAACGTAAATTACTGGATACGTGCTTTTAAAATTTACTGTTGAGTTCCTTTTACGCCAGATTATTTAGAATTACATAATCACGTCTGAATTTCATGCAACATCGGGTTAACTATAGGTCATATAGGTCTTACTCTACTGTGTCAGGACCTTTTTGATTTGAGTGTCCCTGAATGTGTTCAATGCGACGATGTTCTGTTGTGTTAAAACCAGAAGAATCAATGTTTGTATTTACTGTTACTGAAGTGTTGTTTACTAGTTTTGTACAATAAAGAGTTTTTAATGCAATTAAATTGTCCTCAATTAATGTGCTAATCATTAAACTTTCCAATATCAGGCTTTTTTTCATTTTAAAATTTTAGCAAAGGGACTATAGTAAAGCCCTAGCTTATGTCATTTACCTATATGCATAATTATGACCTGCATTACAATATGAATGAAAAATCGGTCCGTGATTTTAAATGTTAAAATATTTGTATGGGCTCGAACGATGTGGGTACACATTTCTCTCTTTTGTCTCGTATTTCATATTTGCGCTTACGAAAGGACGTAAATTTCCGTCTTTTAAAGACTTTAACTGATGTCGCCACAGAGAGGAATCCCGTCGTACCGGATTGATAGTTATCGTTCAACGTAATAACGTGCTCACTCCCCTTGAAAGGAAAGTATGTTGGAATTGCAGGGAAATTTCTTGTGGGTCATGGGTTCAAACCCTAATGGGACCATATTTTTTGTTTTGTTTAGTTTTTAAGTTATGTTTTGTACTTTAAACACGAATTTACACAGTAATATGAAGGACAATATTTATACCAAAAAATTTTGTGTAGTTTATAGGAATTCATACATAGTTGATTAACGAAAATCAAGTAACCATGGATTTCTGACACACATCTTTTCAAAACCAGATGTTAAAACTTTTAAAATTTGCTATAATTATTATACATATACATACACATAGAAGTTTATTTTGAGAAAATTTCAGTTGTTGCCCCACTTTAGTTATATCTCAGTGATACTTATTACTTATCAATGCGTTACTTTTTGATTGTAGGCAAAAATCTTGGCTAAATCTTAAAAGAGCGGGGTTACATTTTTATTGTTCTGCAACATAGTAGTTCCAAACATCATATTTTTACTTTGGATTAACTAAACATTGGTTTCCTTTAGACTTATACACAATTTTGCATTTACTGTGTCAATTTTCATACAGGATGCCTTCGTAATATTTTTAGTAACTATATTACGTTGGGGATAGAGGAACAAAAAGGGTCGTAACGCTCTTAACTGACGGTGGAAGTTTTTAAAAATTCACCTGTAAATGTCTTAATGGATACACAAAAGAATGACAATATTTAAATGCACTCCTCAACACTTCATGTTATACATCTAACACCTAAGAGGAGAAACAGGCGAAAAGTCACAAAACCAAACAAAAATGAAAAAGAAAACACGCCGAAAACGCTTACATTTAACTATACCAAATCCCTTAAATATGACCTTGTGTATAATAAAAACGTTTTAGAAATACTTATGAAATTATTTGCATCTCCAAAATAGGTAAATGGTATCAGTCTTCTGATTCAAATAGGGTATCATTCATAAAGACCAAATGAATCTATATGTACATTTGTATTTTGGTACGTCATGTTTGATTTGGCTTAAATTTCATTTTATTAAAACATCTTAACTTTACTTACATTCTTCGCACGTACAAACTCCGTTAAGTTGTTCGTTACTTCTAGGGTCTCGTTTACACACTGGTGTATATTCTACGGTATTACATGTCATATTTGTGGCGTCGCCGCAATGAAGCACTGCATCGTCATTAGTCACGTGACATCTGTTGCTAAGAACAACAGCTGAAACATGAAGGAAATCAAGTAATGAGTACAGATTCTATATCAGCTCATTTTCAGTGTTTGAAATTAAATGGGACGTTAGACAATGATTATAAGAAAAACTATAACAAAACGTTATAGGTAGACGAATTACAAGAAGCATATTTTGGTTTAAGTTTTCTGTATGAATTTGCTTTTTTCAGAAAGGATTGTATATTTTGTTCAATCCTCCATTAAGGAGAGTATAAAATATTTATATGATTTGAGTAACACACATACTATTGACAAACATGACAATCATGAGTATTTGACAAATGCATAAATTCGTGCATATAGTTCACAAGGACATGGTAATATCATACCCTACATTAATCAAATAGAATCACCCTAAATGAAAACAAATTCACCATAAATCTGAGCACTACCACACAACCACATTGAACTTCAAATAGCCACAAAACAACTTATCTAGGCAATGCCTTCATGATGTACTTACCTGTCAACTATTAATAGATTCAGTCATCACCATTAGCCAATCAAATGGCCAGGATTAGCCAAACTAGTAATAGACACTACACTATATACTCACAAACATCTATAATAAACTACTTCTCATAAGTATAATTCGTCTAGAAAAAATAAAAGGGACGCTGTGGAATTGATCGCTCTTTTATAAGGACCTATTTGGGCGTGTATAACTTATGCGCTGTGGTCGTACTTATGGTAAAGGTAGCGTATCAATTTTGTTCTTGTACGCCAAAAAATATTTCTGACGCCGAATGTAAGGACTAAGATGTTTTTCAAAGTTCTGCGACATTTTTGTGACCGGACTGTTTATTGAGACCATGGAACATATTGGCTCTTATAACCAAGTGGTCTTATCATAAAGTTGTCACAAAATGAGATTGCATCAAACTAGCTTATTGTTCTTCTTCTTCTACGTGGGGTCGGTGAGTGTGTATGTGTTGAAATCAGTCCTCCTTCCTATCTTGGCATTAACGTGTTTGCGGCTGTTTTGTAATGGTGCGCGATAAAACAATTAGGTCAACATTTCCATT
This sequence comes from Lutraria lutraria, assembly GCA_964023205.1. Lineage (NCBI taxonomy): Eukaryota > Metazoa > Mollusca > Bivalvia > Venerida > Mactridae > Lutraria > Lutraria lutraria. The sequence goes on along the minus strand of OZ026850.1, from coordinate 12,882,086 downwards.
GTTCAGTGTCTTTATACAGTAAACATTAAACACAAAACTTTTATGAACTGTTCATCACGCTACAGGGATTAGCTTCTAGATTTAAAATTAAACTTTTGAAATCCAAAAATTCAAAGAATTTGTTTGCCAAGTAATGTTTACACTTGTCTATGATTTAGATGTTCTGCATCACTTTTACGGTCTTTAATAAAACTAAAGTATTCAGATTTGTCTGTAGTGTCATGGTTATAGTCAGCGACCATGTGGGAAAACACTTGGTGGTTCTACTCAGGAGTCCGTCCGAGGTCATCTTAAATCGTTACAGCTGGAAAAGTCACAAAATGTCTATGGTAACAGTCTAAAAGAGATGAGCTAAACACCATACCGGAAATTTCCCATGTGATTACAAAGAACTTGAAAGAAACAAATGATGATGGTTGCCGTGTATGATAGCCGTGAGTATAAAGCGATTAAGCATTGGATAACATCCGAAGTAAATTTACTTACCAATTCCAGCCATAAAACAAAGAGCAAGAAATTTGAACATCGTGTATTCGCTATCGCTATGTTCTTCGTGAAGTGACTTTATCTTGTGATGCTCCTTTCATTTTAGGGGCTAGACGATTGTCATGGTCAAGGTCAAGTTCTATCATGAAATACAACACATATTTTCTGACTGATAAGACCAATATAGAAACCTATCGTGAGTGATTATCACAACATGACAATGTATATTTAGTACATAAATTTTACGTAAGTCTAAATGGTCTTATATAAGACCCAAAATAATACTGCTGTTTTTTTTATTCGCCGACCGACTCTATGTTTTCACGTTCTTTAAAAATAACAAGAATCAAAAAGCTACAACTAAGCGTTGCATTATGAAAATATTTGGGGACGATTCGTGCCTCAAATTTTAAAGATCGGGAGATGTACCTGTAGGGAGAAATATAATTATTTTGCGACCAACGTGCCCTAGTTTTGCCAAAGTACTGCAATCACGGCTTATTTCAAGCTTTAGCCGTTTATTTTGGTTTTCCCCGGGGGGGGGGGGGGGGGGTATTAGTGATTACTTTATCATTTACCACGTGACCTACAGAAAATTACATGGAGCGCATTTAACAAGAAACAGCTGGAGTCGTATCAATGTACTGTTTTATAATTATTTGGTATTTATCATTCATAGCCAGAATAATTATTCATTATAATACTAATATAGTTACAATATGCAATAAATGGGAAGGTCACAAGTTCAACCAATCATTATTTTTGTCTTTCCTTCCTCCAGGGCTACCAAGTCCTCTTTTATATTTGGATGTTGTGCAGTGAAATATAGAATTTCTTTTACTGTATGTTATTGTTGTACATTGTAATTGTAAAGTATCTACAAGTATAGTCTTATACAAGAGTGATAACCACACGCCGTATATGTGCTGAATTCTCTCATGTTTGTGCTAATGCGAAACAATTTTAACTAGAACAGCTATAACAAAATGATTTACAAGAAGCATATTGGTGTATGTTTTTTTTGTATGAAGTTGCTTTTTTCATAAAGGATGTTGACTGTTTTTTTTATTCAATCCTCCATTAAGGAGAGTATAAAATATGTACATGATATGAGTAATACACATTATAATGACAATCATGAGTATTTGACAAATGAATAAATTCATGTATATAGTTCACAAGCACATGGACATATCATGCCCTACACCAATCAAATAGAATCAACCCTAAATGTTAACAAATTCACCATAAATCTGAGCACTATCATACAACCACGTTGAACTTCAAATAGCCACAAAACAACTTATCCAGGCAATGCCTTCATGATTTTCGTATACTAGTACCTGTCAACTATTGATAGATTCAGTCATCACCATTAGCCAACCAAATGGCCAGGATTAGCCAAACTAGTAATAGACACTACACTATATACTCACAAACAGCTATAATAAACTAATACCCATAAGTATAATTCGTCTAGAAAACTACATCACTCGTTTTTATTGTCATTTTGTTTTTGACATTTCTGATATTACGTCTAAGACAAAAAATCTTTTCCCATATTTCATTAGTTATAATTAATGCACGGACGTCTACAATACCTTTGAAGAAAGACAATACGGTATCCGGAGTAATGAAAGAAAGAATAGCAAACACATGAGGACAGAACAAAATAGTCACGTGCTTCCTGTTACCTGACCGACCCCTTTTTGCGCCGACCCAGAAGGTCCTTAAAGTAAAATCCAAAATAATTGCCACCAACCGACTTGTTACGAAAATATTTGGGACGAATCATTCCTCAAATACGAAATATATGTTTAAAATAAAATCCAAAACTATTGTCATCAACCGTCGTGTTATGAAGATATCTGGGACGAATCGTACTTCAAATACAATATATAATTATGTTTAAACATAAAAATTTGGAGACGTACTTTTTGTTCAAGTACCCAGAAACGCGACTTGTTTGCTGGCCGCCCTGTGTATGCTCTCATTCTGAACAAAATTCTACACACTAAAGACCAGAATCAAGGCTCTTATGTTATAGTATTTGTCTAAACGTGTTCATGATTAATATCATGAATTATACTTGTTTGTTATTGTGATAATTAAGGATGAGTCGTGTTTGCCTCGCCATTTTATTGATATATCTCACTGTGTGGTTCCTTATTATTGAAAACAAACCAAAGTGACGTCTTCATGTGATAATGGCATTGCCGTCACGTGTCTTCCTTGTTTATGATCATATAATCTTACGAAATAACCTCGAGTTAAAGTCGGCCTTAGGGACAATCGGAACTACTCGGGCATTTCCGTAACTGAGAAATACGGCTCGTACATTAGTGTAGGGTAACCAATTTTGGTTATGCACTACTTTTTCAACGCTAGATACTCGTTTTCAAGAAGCGGTCTCAGAATTACAGACTTTCAAACGTGTTTAACGTTTGCAATTGATAATATTGGCATCAGTTTTCCACTGAAAGAGTAACAGGTAATTTCCATCGTTGGATTCCCAAGGTCAGCCATGATGGAAAGTAGCTCGTGAACAACAACAATAAAATGGCGGCCTGTCTATAATGTCCGAGTCATTTTCTTTAAACAAACACCTATTGCTGCAATACAAGCTTAATGACGTCATATGTACCTAATTATTAATAATTATTTTTTAACACAAACGCAAATACGCCTATTTGTATAGGCTTCTCGACATTCTGGATGAGAACGCCAACATCTTACGTTTGAACACGCATCATTAGTAAAACAGACTGTGGAAAAATATAAACATAGATAAGTAAAAACCTTATCAAACATGCAAAACTTTTTTTTCTGTTTTGCATATTTCATATTCATGCTTATGAAAGGGCGGTCATTTCCGTCTTTTAGAGGTGTCCTGTCCTCCCGCCATGAAGGAAAGCATAAGTCCATGAACAACAACAACAAAATGGCGGCCTTTCTATTATGTCCGAGGCACTTTCCCTAGACAAACACCGAGGAGTTCCGCTTGCATTAGAGACTTGGAATAATGTCGAATATCAATGGAATCTGGACGAAATGTAAACAACTATCAGCAATCAGTCCAAAAATAGATAGTCTTCTTAATGAATTGATAGTACCACGTGATCGTTCACACTGGATTGACTGTGTAATCTATTGTTTGTTGACCCGCCCCCGTGGTCACGTGGTTAAGGTAGCTAACTTCAAATTACTTTATTTCCAATTCTTACAAAACTACGCATTTTGATTTGTCAATGGAGGGAGTTTACACTTCGATAAACTCCTTTTCAATCGGAAACCTTTTGTTTCTGTACATTGTCGACGGACTACTTTTACCAGCTAAAGAGTTTTAGCGGTCCATGTTCGACATTTGTAAGAATTGAATAAAACAATTGAATTTAATTGGAAATAAAAGGATTAAACTTTCATTTCTGCTCGTTTATCGAAGTGTAAACTCCCTCACATCGATAAACGACCAGAAATGATAATTTAATCCAAAGTAACCTCTCACTGATAGACGGTCGTGGATTCGAGCTTAGCTATACCGACCATGTCTCTTTATGTGAGAAAGTAGACAGTTGAATCTAGTAATGGTTCTTCAAAGGAACGATGGTTAAGTGAACTGTCCAGCTCAAATGACTCTGACCGTTGAAAAAGGGCCGTAAAACTGAAACAAACAATCAAACTTAATGGTTTCTTGTGTCAGTTTATGTTATTTTCACATCTTATTTCCGTGAAGAATAATAGTTGAAGTTTTACAGCAGCGTCTGCAACGAAATTCACATACGCGCATTATACCAAAATATTACTACATGTAGAAAGTTTACCATAATAAGTGTTTACATCATTCTAGAATTGTTAGGCCAACATTATTTGCAGCAAATTTCTTGATGTTTATCGGTTAGTCTTAGGATTTTTCTGTAAATCTTACTATAGTCGTATGGACATTTATGGACATTTACTATGGTAGCAATTGCTGTCGCCTTGGCATATTGTTGTGAGGTCATATAAACATGCAATTAAAGATCGATGATAAACTTTCGAATTGCTTGATAAATTATATAAGTGATTTTTTTCAAAATCAATCATCCAGACATATCTTACAGCGCATCCTGTCCAGAGCAGCACCCTTTGGGAGTAGCAAACCTATGTTGCTTTTGAGAGGATGTTGCTCTGGACAGGATGCGCTGTAAGATATGTCTGGATGATTGATTTTTCCCTCGAAACATGAGCATGTGTAGCGTTAAGCAGACACAATTGCTCAAAGGTTAAAAAAATCACTTATATAATTTATCAAGCAATTCGAAAGTTTATCATCGAGAGGTCAAATAAATGATTAAATGGTACAATTGGAAGAAAATGCATGCTTTTGTTGAAGGGAAGTTGTTGCTCAAAAGAGGATAATCGACGGCATGGTTTAGGGGATCACAGATTACAGAACCTTCGCAGAAAGTATATTGAAAAACTCCAAAGTATCTGGTTACATATCAAGGTATACGTACACTACTTCAGCTTATTAAAAGAAACAACAATCGTAATATCAATGCCATGGCAATGGAGAATTCAATCTGTAACCTGGTCCATTTTGTTGCTAGATACGTTCATAGCAGTATAACGTCGACATGGTTATAATATTGTAGACGCATTTATTGTTTTGTTTGTCCCACATACATTTGATTAACCAATACTGGTGCTCCTTCCACCGAGAGCACGTGATCTTCTATCACAAAGGTTGAATAATTATCGTTCATTCGTTGGCGGTCGTTCTTGTCAAAGACAATTATTGTGTACTTTCATTTCAAGGATATATATCTATAGAATAAATTTTACGTAATTAACCTCGCGATTGCAAAGGATTACATTAGTAAGAAAGCGAAATAATTTACTGAAGGATAATTTAAGAAATACTTTTTCTCCAACTTTAACGGAAACGTACATTTGTTAATAACCTCACCAAGCTATTATGAATTTTTCCTAGGAATATAACTGGTAAAAAGACTATTAGAAGAAAAGAAAAAAAATAGAAAAATAGTGTTGACATGTCCAAAAAACCCGTCATAAGCAAACGCCCATCATACCCAAAGTCCATCAATACAAAACCCATTAAACGAAACATAAAAAATGAGGGCGCAGAACAGACTCTCCCCCCTTGGGCACTACTTTTTATTATATCATTACTTGGCTATAATCAGGTTTAGTTTCATGTGAACTACGTAAGTTTTATACATTTTCAAATTTTCTTATTTGTGATTTTTGTTCGTCAATACGGTTAATCCGCAAAATTAAGGCCACACTTCGGATCATAAAATCGTTAAAAAGACATTCAGCTGGTTCCATTATCAAGTTGAAACATAGAGTGAATGCTGGAAACCAGTCGTAGTCATCAAACGGTCTTTACACAGACGTACAATACAACCTCTGAAGAGCGACCCTCTCTTCAGCAACAACCTCCCTTCAACAATAGCATGCATTTTCCCATTGCACGATTTAACTATCAATTTAACCTCTCTAGAGCAATGACCTCTGAACAACAACACACTTTTGCTACTTCCAAAGAGTATTGCTTTGGACAGGTTGCAACTGTAGTTAGTCAGTTAGGTTATGTATGTATTATAACGTCAGTTAATGGTAATGTGCACATTCTTTCTTGAACCTTTCAACCGAGTAAATTGTTCAGGCTCTGCAATGAACCATACTTGATCACTTGTGTAGTTTTGGCATCATTTTCACAATTATGATGTCGCAAATTACATCTTGGATCTTTGGCCGCATATCCATGTCAACCGTAATATTTCTTTATCTCCTTATTCATTCACGTTGTTATCAGATTATGGAATGTTTTCCGTTGAAATTACCATCGGCATTGCAGTGTTTGAGGGTTCAACGCAACTGTGTCGTAACTCATATTGAAATAAGAACATGTTACGACAGTGTTGCACCGAGCCCTCGAAATGGTATTAATACACTGTCAAGACTTCTGTGATTAATTGCTATCCGCGGTACATCCCAATTAGAAAGACCGGCTTCAGTGTTTTGTACTTTATCAAAACCAACTCTCCGCTCGGTTTACTGTGGAATCATTAATTTTTGTTGGGGATACAATTTCGTGGATTTTGTGAATCGGCTCATCAACGAAATCAAATACCCACGAATTTAAATGTAGAGATATCAAAAATCAATATCCACGAATTTTTGTCTCCACGAAATAGCAATTTTAATAAAAACATCGAAAATTAAGCCCAACGAAAATACATGAAAATACAGTATTAAGAAATACTCGTTAAAGAAGTAAATTTTGACTTTACAGAAATGTATTTTTATACCATGTGAATAATTGACGCCATCGTAGAGATAGGAAAACATATTTACAAAACAATTTGCATTGGCGAAAGAAGACAATAGTTGTATCCTATAATGATTTAGTCTGGTCCCACCAATCCTGCTGTGTGTAATGTAGTGGCTTAAATAATTTCACTTGTCAGAACAGAACAGAATCGAACAGAACAGAGCTAAACATAACAGAATATAAAGCACACACCGCTGTATAATAAACTGATCATTTATTTCAAGAAAGGTCTCAACATTTTCTTTTTAATTTAATGTTATTAAACTGACTCCAAAAGGACCGACGATTTCTTTGGTACAAAGGGAAGTTTTAACATTAATGTTTAGCCTAAATGTTTATGGGGTAACCAGTTTTTATTTGAAAACAAACAATTCGAGCATAATCCCACCTGTGTACCCGTAGTTAAAAAAATAGTAAAAACAATTTTTTTTGCTTTTAAATATTGCAGAACACGAACATAATTATATGATACGATTCAACTAACTAGTCATTGGCTTATTTTTAAATCTATTGAACCATCAATACTTAGGTACATGTACAGTGCAACTTCTCGAAGCAATACCCTTTGGAAGAAGCATGAATATGTTGTTGTTTATAGGTTGCTGCTCTAGAGAGGTTAAATTAATAGTTAAATCCTGCAGTGAAAAAAGTAATGCTGTTGTTGGAGAGACGTTGCTGCTCAAGACATGGCCGCTCTTGAGAGGTTGTACTGTACACATACAGATTGCATAAAAGACAGCATCATTTCACCACGTCGATTAATCACTGCTTTAATGATACTGCTCAAATTCAGATTTTAAGTCTTTCACGCTTCCTGTGTTTACAAACAATTCCAAGACCTTTATCATTCCTTTACGACGCTTGTTTAGGCACAAACACTGTTATTTATTTAACCTTTTAGAATTGACGTAATCTCCCTGCAAACTCGCTGACAGCTTGACGCTCTTAACACCGAGGAGTAACGAATAATAGAATACAAGAATCATGTGCTGGGCGACGCCATCAACATCTTGTGTACGAATAATAAACTCGTGAATATTTTATGAACATCGCCTCAGACACAACACACTGATAAGTTTGATCAGAATGAAGATTCGTTATGTTAGATACTGTGGAATCATTAATTTTCGTTGGGGATTTAATTTCGTGGATTTCGTGGGTAGGCTTATCCACGAAATCAAATCCCCACGAATTTAAATGCATGTATTATGCATTTCTTTTCAAAAATCAAACTTCCACGAATTTATGTCCCCACGAAATACATGTAGCTATTTTAGTAAAAAACACGAAAATTGAGCCCAACGAAAATAAATGAAAATACAGTATTTATTGGTCAATCAGTACAGGAAGATTTTTTTTCATTCCGTTAAGAAACTTTTTTTCGCAAAAATCTGTTATTATTCGCTTGAGTAGTGCCGTATTAACGTAAGGAATTTACTGCCAAAACAACATGAACACAAATAGAACACCGAATTTTTCGAAAATACGATCAACTTGGATTTCAGCTCAACTTATCAGTATTCCCAAAAAGCCGGGTACCAAATATGACGTATCTGCAAAGTAACCAATACAAATCGGGCTTACGAAGCCTAAACTTTCCCAACGTTTCGCAGCCATTAGTCTAGTAACGAGAATACATGTATGTATTTTGAAACGAAAAGAGACGCCATAAAATCAAAGCGCTGAAGGTACTGTGGTTCTAATCGGGAGTCACAGTGAGTGAATACCGCGCTTGATCTCGATTGAGTACCGATTTCTGCAGAACAATGTTCTGTTCATGTATACAACTCTCCTGATAAAAAGAAGAAAACGAGCCGCTTTCTAGCTTTTTTAAAAGCTAACCTTGGTATAATTAATTTTATTTTAAGACGACGAACGGGGAAAAGTACGTTCAGGATAGTTAGTGACAGTACACTATACTCCGGCGATAGCATCTTGTGAACTTATCGAATTTAATCCTTAATGTGTTTTTTTCACTCCATGATGGCTCATGTAAAATCCTGTGACAAACTGAAACAATATAAACCATTTTGATAAATCTCTAAATGTGGCGGATTTATGCTGTCGTGGTTTGAGCGAGTATTTGGTCAAGGCAATTGAAATACATGCATGCCTAAGCGGTCTACTTACTTTCCTAACCATGATTGGAGTCACAGACAGAAGGTAGATGAGTTCAGGTGCAGTGGCATATGCTTTATTACATTATTAGCCACGTGATCAAAACTAGACACATCCAAGCGTTCGATATAACGTCAATATTGATAGAACGCCACTTACGCGTAAATTACGACTTACGTCAACGTTACGCCTTATTTAAAGCGTAAGTACGTTCATAGGACGGTGTCCTGCAGTGGTATGCTGAAAACGTGACGCTGTAGTGATAAATGAATTTTCATAAATGCGGCCGAAAACCTGAGCAGGGCAGTTGTCTATCTCCAGTTTAAAGATATACATGTATGTAAGAGATATATGTACATGTATATAGTTTACACCCTCAACACTCAGTGCTTGTTATATACTGAAACCTTAATGATGAAAAAATCCCAGGAAAGCATTTACGAAACACGGATGCTCCCTCGTGACATTGGCCTTTCACGTACTGACCTCAAAATCAATAGGGGTCATCTACATATGGCTAAATCATTATCCAGTTATTGGTCGGACAAGGTTTGGTTACGGACCGACCGACATGTGCATAGCAATATACCCCCTGTTCTTCGAAAGGGGACATAATGATTGCAAAAGAAGCAATGCGACAATTGCAGATGACAATTCAGTGTGTTTATGTGCAAATAAGACAGCGCATTATGTTATCTGTAACATTTAAACTACAAATTTCCCTGACTTCAATGATTATAGTGATTCTGAATCTGTGAGTTAGCGTTAACTCGTTTTCCAATGCCTTCTCTGGCAAGCTTGACTTAGTTCTAAAAATAGAATTACTAAGGAAAATAATTTGTCTCTCGATACCGTCAGAAGATAATTCTATATATAGTAACAAAGAGCCTCCATGGTCTTAATCAGACAGACGCTTATTGATCTTGTAATTCTTCAAGCACTTGCTCGCGCGCTCTCGCTCAATTTCTGCCTCAATAACGACGAGTTTACAACAGAAAATAGAACTTAGCTATATAAAGACATGTTTTACAGATTTAGAAATATGAACGTGATTTGAATAAGTTTGCTTCAGTATTGGGCAGATTATTACACGTTTGGACAATAACTGCCTGTCCGGGATCCGTTTGGACTTAAAATAGTGTTTAGCTAATATAAGGACGTGTTGACACTGATTTTGAAAACAATAAATATTTTAGAAATATGGATTTTAGTCCTGGTTTTCCGCAAGTTTGAATGGAACTTAATTAACAATGTGATTGTTTATCATCAACAGCCTGGTGAGGTTTAAATTCTAGGATTTGTTATTTAACGCATCGGAAAACAAAACAATTTCAGTTAATTCTAGGATTTGATTAAAAGGAAGATTTAGTTTCCAAGATCGGTCTTTGAACTAAAGAAGTCCGTAAAATAAAATCTGAACGAGACATAAAAAAATCGCCAAAGAAATTTTACATTGTATAGACTCCCGAGTGAGTTATTTGTCCGTGAAAATATGGAGAAATCTTCTTCAAAAAGTTCTTTCTTTTCATTTGCCTCACCGCTTAAATCAAATCTTAAAGCTTCATCCGCGAAAGCTCGATCTTTGTGTTGGCAAAAGTCTGTGAAAGAAGACAATGCAAACTGGACTACGGTGGATAAACAGGAAACAGCCGTGGAAGAATTGCGACGCGGACGCCTTACAAAACGGAGATGCTCCGCCCCCTGTGCTGTGGCCTTGGACGTTCGCTCCCGAAAGCCTTCTTTGAAATCTATACAAATGATGAAATTAGGGAGTTCGGAAGTCCCATCTGTAAGTTTGTACTATACGTAATTATGTTCCATTATGTTTAGCTTCAATTTCATTTCTGAAAACGCTTTCCTTTTCAACCTACTGAGCAGCAATCGGCTGAACAGACATATCCTAGCTAGTATTTTTAGTAAATAAACGAAGAATAATACTAAAAATAAATATAAAAAAATTGTTACTGTTTGTTTGTAAATAAAAAGATTTGTTCTTTTTGGGATCCAATTTCCAAATGTTAAAAGTATCTGAAAGTTTACCATTAGCAGGATTTTTAAATTTAAAAACAGCTGCCTTAGCTGTGAATAGTTCATGAAGTCTCCATGGAACTTGGAACACTTCATAAAATATAAATTGATTATTGGTCCTGTAAGTTATTTATATGTGTCTATTTCAATATTCTCACTAAAATATTCTCTTTTTTTAATTTACGCGGACGTATTGTAAAGAAAATGTAATGGATATGTATATGTTGTTAAATGTACGAGCGAAGGTTATATGTAATGATTTGGGCTGACTGCTTAAGGTTATTTTTGATACATGTCGTTTCCGCAAGAGTAAGAACTTTAGAAAGGAAATGATGATTATTTGACTGAAAGTCTTGTTGATATCTGCTGCATGGGTCTCGAAGACTTCTTAAATATATGATATTGAATCCGTTGGTTTAAGTTCTGTAGATATAGCTTGTGTTCTTTGAACTTTTATCATTTTTGTTCAGTTTAATCTCGAAAAACTGTTCACTTATTTGTAAAAATATAATTTAAAACATTCAAGTTCATCAGGCGGTTCACTTGAATGTTTTTAGGTTATGGGGACTGAGTCTTCTGTATGTGAACAATTATGATACAAAGCTTCACTGTCAAGTTTGTATCCTAACATATTTTTCTCTTGAACAGAATAAGAAGGTTATAGTTTCTTAAAGCTACCATGGTTTTTCCTATGAATTACATTAATTAATTTATTGACTACTACATATAAATGTGACGGAAGCGCGAAAAACAACGTAAATTCAGAAGGAAGACGTGCGTCACAACTTTGAGTAGTTTTATCACAGAGTTTTCCCATTTTTCATTTTTTCCCTAAAAATGAATTTAGAAGAGAAAGTTTTCGTAATAACAAAGTGAACTCGTTCTTCCAATGCGCAGGTGAAGTTAAGAGATTTTGTGCCGTAAAATAGTCAAATGCAAATGTAAATAAAATTTCTTAGATAAGGTTTTTGGTTCTGTAGAACCATCAGGTGATTTAGAATTAGAGTGTAATTATAAAGAACCTACGGAGGCTCAATTTTCTGGGCGTAATATTCTATGATTTAGAACATGGCGGGTAATTATGAAATATAAAAATAATTCACATCATCCATAGAAAATGTTTGTTCTCGGTTTCGCGACGGACTCATTCAGAACCATCGGAAACAATTTTTAGCGATTTTTGGACAAATTGTTGTTGTTTTTTTCCTCCTTTATTTCGGTTGTTTCTGCATGACAATCATTATATAGTATAATGTTATCAAAATATCCTACATACCTACCAACTGTTTAAAGTTTAGGTCGGGTTAATCCAGATTTTTTTGTGTACCCTCAATAATACTACTACCGTCAGGACCAAATGAATCGGTCTTAATTTAAAGATATTTTTTCTGAAATTGTCAGGAAAACATTTGAAATCCGGTTCGAATGTAAGAGGTAGCTGTAGCATTCATAAGAGGATATTTCTGATTCATTTATAGGCTCTAAGGCCGATGTGAACAACATTGTAAATATATACAATGTTACTCACAGATACAAACAAAGACGTACCACGTTTACAAGAGAAATGGAATAAATTTACATTAAATTTAGTAACCACAATATGATTAACTCATTATTGTTAATTAAAGCATTTATGATGTCCATAATATTTTGTTTTTTTAATTAGTTTTTTTTCATAACAGTTTGTAACATATACATGTACAAGTACATAAAGTAATACATTTTGTACATGTATATTAATCATATATAAAAATCTTATTAAGTTCGTACAAATACTTAAACTCTGGTGATTCTCCAATAAACACAACATTGCATAATACGCTACAATGAGGATAATTAAGCATCAAATACACTGTTTTTAACTACCTTTCAATAAGACAAAAGTGGTTTTAATTCTGGACTTGTTACAAAAAAAGAGATCTGCCTGTATTATCAGGAACTATTTTTGCTGAACATTGATATTTCCTGCATGTGTAAAAACCAAAGGAGTCATTGTATAGTAAATAAATACGACATTTAAATTCCTGCAGAAACTTGATTCTGTATTGTTGATTTGGATTTTAATTTTCTGTTGTCAAATGAAGCCGTTTCCCAGATCTGGGAAATAAGATTGATAAATCTGAAGTCAAGTCACTTGAATTTATTTAGACTCGAAATGCGAATATTTATTTTTTAATTTGTATACATTGAAGAAACTAGAATTATTGCGTGTCTTCCAGGCTCTTCTAAAGGAAAGGAAATTGTTCAAAAGCCCAATGCGCGACGAATGTGTCCATTGAAACAATTTTCTGATGTAACAATGGACAAACAATTCGTAAGCTATTATCTTAATTTCTAAAACAACACAATGAATAGCGTCAGATCTGAAATATCTTATTAAATGACAATGCGTATCTTGTCAGCTATGTTTCAATTAAAGTGACATACGCAATAATCATGTTACAAATATTATACAGTTAGAAATAAATACATAAATGCCTCCCGTCTAGTGAGCTTATAGGTCACTATAAAAAACGATGAACATATACAAACGTACACAAATTAACTTGTATGTCACACACAATTTTGTCTCTTGGAGTATGCAGTCACTATAGATAGTTTGCTTCTTTTTTTCATTTTTGTCAACGTCATTATATGCATCAAAATCGGCACTGGAGTATAACTGTCCATGGGCTTATATCTAATATCTGAGTAAAAACATGTCAATAAAAAGTGTGTCTCAGATACGATATCACTCGAGGTACAGAACATACAATGTTCTGTGATGATACTGGTCTTGGATTTCATCATCGCATTTGGTACCGCCTTGTTTCTATTATGTTGTGTAGTTTTGTCATAGACAGGTCCAAGGTGGGAGCGCCCCCGGATACACTGTTTTGTACCCCCATCCTTTGTAGGTTTTTATGTGTCGGGTAGGTTTGTTAATATTTTAGGGATATAGGGAAATTTTTGTATTCGTTCTTTTTTCTTGAAATCCTTTTTTATCTTATTTATGTTAGTCCAACTCTATAAAAAAAACTATATACATGTATATATATGTGAGCTTTTTTGTCTCTATTACTTCCTAATATACCCGAGACGAGACGAACGAGTATACCACATCTACACTGGGCTCCAAAATAAATTTCTGTTAAAGTCCCATAATCATATAAATTTATCGGTCGTAAAAGTTTCTGTTTGTTCTATAACAGAGGAATCCGGTGTGTTTTCCTCCCGTGCGTACTTAATAGCAAGAGAAAAGGTTTCCAAAAATGCTATCGTATTTTTTTCAATATCATTGAAAAAAATACTATTTATAGAACAGCTGTGTTTTCCCGCAGTCATATTATGCACACGGCGTGAAGTGACGTCACGCGCTCTATATATTTCAAGTTTACAAATGCAAAATTCAGGCGAAATTAATGTTTTTAGAAGAAAAAGGGCTTGTTTCGTTGGGAATAATTATCTTGGGATAATATCAGCAATTGTTTCGGGGTTTTTTTGCATATATTTTTTTACAGTAAAAAGCTAATGGGACTTTAAATTCAAAGAATGTTTTGTTAAAAATGAGCTCTTTATTATCAACATTTAGGACAATAGAGGGAAAAGAATATTTTAAGAAAGTAACTGACATTTAATGAATTTTGAGTTTATAGATAATGAATCGTTTTTTTTTCATATTTCTGATCTGATAAGAAACATTATTTTTAAAATAATTTACAGACATTATCAAATGATTTTTTTATTTTAAATGATTGTTGTATTTTAAAGATAATGTATGGTTTGTTTTCATATTTCTGAACTGATCGTGAATCATTTATTAAGACAATATTTCTCCTTACAGTTCTGTCTGCTTCTTGTTTGGCGTGCCAGAGCCTGACACGTGGGAATTCTTTATTTAGAGAAATTCTATTTGCTTTGTCTACAAGTTCAACAACTTGCGTGTATTTCACGAAATCTTAAGGGACCTCGTCTTAAAAGGTTTTTATTATGTAAATATACATATAAATAGGATCTAGATAGTTGTTTTCAATTTGTCTTAATTACTCCGACCATAAGATGTTTCTCTTAGCGCTTCGAACGTAAAAGAAAACGCAAGCGAAACGTGTAGACGTACTTCAACCTATGTCACAAATTAGCTTATCACTAACTACTAATTGGAAGATCTCGTGCGCTCGTCATTTCATTCTTGATTTCTATTTCTGTTTCATTATTTTCTTTTGTTGTTATGGTTATCGGTTCTTATTGTTGTTTCTATTATTATTGATGTTATGATTTTCATTATTGTCATCATCAGCACCGAGGTTATTTTATTCTTATATATCTTGTATGTTCTTGTATTTTTTATAAATGACATGCTTCTTCATTTATGTAATCTTAAGCGTTCAAGCTATTTTAAATCCAGTAGTTTGTCTGTCGTTCTTTTTCCTTTCCTCTTTCTTAATAATAATGGTGTTATTGCAGTTGCAGCTGCTGTTGCTTCTGACTATGATGATGATATTGTTGTTGCTTTTCGTAGGCTTATTTCTACAAACCCATTAGTATGTCATTTTTTCCCATTCTGAGAAATTCGGGTTCGTAGAATTTTGATTAACACTATTAAAGGGAAGTCTGGAAGTATGTTCATTGTAAAGAGCTCATCTAGATAAATGATACCAAAATCATAATATCACCAAAAATTGAGTTACGGAGTTGTAGAAATAAGCCAACGTTTTATCTACGTTTTAATCGCCTCTATGTGTCTCTCTCCCCCCCCCCCCTTATTTTATTGTATGTTTCCATCTGTTTGAAGGGGTTTTGGATTGGGTGGGGTTTAGAAAAGGTGGGATTTTTTGTTCATGTTCTTGTCTTTATTTTTATTTTTTTTTATTATTAATATTTTATTATATTTTTGTTGTTGTTGTTGTTATGGATATATAGTGGTCAATATGATCATAATTATTATATAATTATCAATATTATCATCAACTTAGGAATGTTTTAATTTTTTTTATATGATTAACTGCTTTGTTATTATCATGTAATTTATAATCACCATGGTGATTATTTTCATCAGGAATTGGTGTTTACACGATACAGCACTATTTCTATTTCCGTAATTCTATCAAATTCGGATGAATTAAGATATTTGTTTTAAACTTGTTTAACGTTTCTCTTACAAACCAGGCTCCGTGGTTCAGTGATTTACGGTCCGTGTCTAGTGATCATCAGCGCTTCATTGCCGAGAGTCTGATCCTCACGTGTATAATCACATGAAAGTAAGTGACACATATACATATGATTTTGTTTTGGAAAGAAATCGGTATTTTTTAAGATTATGACGAACGCGTATTTGAGTGACAGGAAATTGCCATGATATGCCATAATCTTAAAAAATACCGATTTTTTTCCAAAACAATTTTCATATATGTGTGTCAGTTATTCTAAAAAGATGGCTCTCTACTTAATCTGATGAGAATTAATGAAGTATGAAAGAAGATATCAAAGAAAATGTTACCTGGACTTAGCGTTCGATTACTAATTTTGTTCCACGCATATCATGCCGGAAAGTCATGTGGTATATGAGTTTTTTCTTATAAAAGGCGTATCCTGGTCATCAGTACGAACGTTCTATCTTCAAAAGATCTTTGATTTTACAGAAGTACACGTTTATCACTCTCCAGCGAATTAATTTCATGCAATTTACAATAGACTAATTGAATTCTTCTAGTAATTTTCTTTTCTTAATAGACTTGCGTAAAAATGTGCATTTACGCTGTCCCCATGGACTGGTTCCCGTTATCATTCGTCATCTAGCCTTTGGAAACAAGCCAATCAGGCGACAGTCTGCCCGCTTAATACTACTCGTATGTTTTACTGGGATTCTTTTAATGTAATTTAAAGAATTTTTTTGCAAAACAAGCAAATAATAAGGTATATTAATCTTTATGATTATACTTTATTTATCATTTTCCTGTGCGACAAAACTTACATTTTTAATTGTTTTGATAAAAAAGACTATGACGCTTTATTGCCGTTTTATTCGTGTTTGAAATGCAAGGTATTCTGCAACCATTCGGATCTTTCCGTAATTATTCGGATGTTTCCGTAATCGTCAGTTGGTTCAAAACTGTCGGTTTGAAAATTAATCTAAAAACATATACATAATCATGGTATTTTGTAAATACATTAATTGTAAATCATTATTTTCTAGCTTTACGCCGCGTGGTCTAAATAACATTTCTGGTACGTACCTGCGTGAAGTCAACGTAACCAGTTTTCGCGGATTCGATTCTGAATGGATGGCAACCAAATTGACCCTTAGAATATTAACCACGACATGGGCTCGAACTCAAGAGTCCGAGGTTATCGGACTCAACGTTCAAGCTTTTGAGCTAAGCGTGTGGGCCGACTTTATGTTATTTTGAGAAATATTATTCATTTGTAGCAGTGCAGATCATAGTAAGGAAAAATATGTTGGTTTAAATTATTTATTTTCCATCGATTGCGGAGCAAGTTCTTACAACTTATATTAACTACTCTCGATGACTGCTACCTGGATTCAGACCAGTACTCGCTTCTAAAGAAAGGATTGTAAAGGTTCCGGTCAAATTCCTCCACTGACGGGATTCGAACCCGCAACTTCCTTGTTAGGAGTCCGACGCTCTAACTCCTCCTCAAAAATGTATGTTAAGGTTTATGTTGCCCCAGAATTCGCTGATATGGCTATTAGTGTTAATGGAATCAAGACGATCGATTAAGCACTCGATTTATAACCGATCAGGAAAAGACCACTTATTGTGACATTTTCAGAATTCATCCTATGTCTATAAATAGAACTGTTAGCCGATCTCTCTCCCACGTGTTTAATACCAATTCGTTAAAAAGAGAAATTTATTGGTAAAATCCGGATAAACATTATTTTTGTAAGAGAAATTGGCTACAAATACTCGTAATATAACACAAAGGCTATTTTCACTGTTTTTTCCAAATCACACGGATAATGTAATGCTCTAATAATGTACATGTATGTCATAAAATGAACACTGTCTTGTCTGATTTTCTATTTTGGTGACCAAATAACATGATTTATTTACACAGACGACAAAACAGGACAAAAATAACACAAACAATTATGTGGGGGTGATGTATACATATATATTTATAAGTAAGTAAAATTCCATCTAAATCGAGCGCATTTCTGGTCATTATGAAAAAAAAATTTTTGTTTAACTTCTCCAGTTAAAACAGCTATAATCTACTTCTATTTTTGGACGAATAACATTAAATCAAAATGTTTCAGAAGAACTTCTCGACTGATGAAGTATTTCTTGACAATATGTCAAAATCTGCTTAATATTCTGAGAGATTTTCTGAAAATTGAGACTTTTCTACAATTATTCACATCATGCGATAATTAAAAGTTCAAAGGTCCATTATTTACGCAAAGCGAATAATTAAAATGCGACAAGTAAACCCCTGACATCAGGGCCACCTTTGAATCACATTTAATTGATATAAACATATATAAATAACCTGTGTAAACTTAATAGATTTATATTTTTTATACATTGCAGTGTCAATGTTAGTAGTTCAGTTAGGTCAAACCTGTCAACAAAGGTCATCATTAGGAAAGACAAAATGTGGCCATTATTGACAAGTGGCCATCATTTGACATGTGGCTATTATTGACAAGTGGCCATCATTCGGATGATTCCGCTAACACAGGTTTGAATGTACATTAACATGCACAATTTCATACAAAAGACTCCTTGTCGGGACTTCTGTATGATGTAAAAGCTTCAAGTTAAACGCCTTCATCATTAAAATGTTATACTTCTAGCACAAAGAACAATCATCGTTAAATATTTAATAGAAGTAATTAACACCATTGATTAAGTGCATTTCAGTCTTGTGATGTTGCGCATGCGCAGGAGATCAAATGTACGAGGAGTTATCCAGCTTTACACCGCCCAGTAAAATTCCTCTGTTGTTACATTAAAGGCACGGAACGTCTGTGTTTTTTATTATTATGAAACCGTACAATTTAAGAATCCGTATGTTAATGCTAAAATTGTCCATTTTCCTCCCTCATTTCCGCGCATCAAATCTCTCTTATTATCTGATGAAGACAAAAATAATCCCATCGACAGCGCAGAACTGAATTATTCACAAACCAATCCTCCAGGTAGCTTTAAAGAAAAAAAATTAAACAGAAATGAATGAAATATAATCTTTGAATGAATTTGATGTGTTCTTAATTAGCTAGATTGTCCATATTCACAATTCTGACGATTCAGGAATAAACAAGCTTTATTTAACGACAAAGGAATTCCTGAATCTAATAGTCTTTTATCAATAGCTACAAATATAATATTCTCTGGGATTGCCGCAAAATAATAACAAAATATGAATGTAATCATTTTCTGCAATGTTGACTTTAGGAAAATGAGACGCGTAATGAATATTATAACCGCTTGCAATCAATTCGATCTGTATCCAAATAATGTCGACAAATCTGGATACAGTACACCCTCTCCGTGATGGCCCCCTGTCTTGACCAACAACCTTCCTTCTCAACAACAACATGATAATTTTATTTATTTCTAAGTGCACGATTTCACTACTAATTCAACCTCTCTAGAATAACAACCTCTCAACAACAACATAATTTTGCTACTCCCAATTGGTGTTGCTTAGGAGAGGTTGCACTGTACTTGAACAATCGGTTGCGAAGGCGCTTTATTCGCTCGTATTTCGAATAAAATAATGTTTACTTAAAAGCAACGTTACCCTAAATAGACTTTTTCTATTTTTTACTCGACTGTCACATGCATGATAAAGTTTATAGACCCGGTTCATGACTCACAGAAATGTGCTTACTTTAGAAGCAAACAAAACAACCTGGCACTATTTTCACAAAAAAAAAACTTACAAAAGTAATTAAAGCATACTTCCAATACAGAATGTGGCATTAAAAGAAGGTACAATGATGGTATAATAACAATTTCCCCACACATTGAACCTAGCTATAATATCTTGATTTGGTATAATTCAATGAAAATAATTTGAGTCTAGCTGTTGTTTGGAAATTGACTCAAATGAAAATGGAGTTTGGAAACCTTATTTGATTTTCGTGGTTATAATGAAATGACTAATTCGTGGGGACATAAACTCGTGGATTTTGATTTTTGAAAAGAAATGCCTTATCTCTGCATTCAAATTCGTGGGGATTTGATTTCGTGGATGAGCCGACCCACGAAATCCACGAAATTAAATCCCCAACTAAAAAATTAAAGATGATTCCACAGTTATTGAGGTATTGAGGACAGGAAAGAAATTTATTGCCGCTCCGCGTTGTCCTCTGGCTTGACTTTAAAAATAGTCTGAAAACAATCAAATATTGTAAAGTATGGACATGAATTGGACGCTGCGTGAAAATAAAGTTCTAACAATAAACGAACAAAAACAGATTATCGATCACTGTTTTAACATTTAATCAATATGGCTGCTAGTTTTGCTTCCGTTTTGTATGCTTGTTTTGAACACCGGAGTAAAATATCATTAATTAAATAGCACCTTTTAAGAGACTATCGTGAATTTACTTCATTGATAATCGTTGTTTTACGCCTTGCTCTGTCAGCCTGTAATTATAGAATTTAAAGATTGTTCATTCCATGAGAGGTATTTAGCAGTTTAATGCAGCAGGAATAATTCTACTATAGAAAGGAATTGGAAAATATTAACAAAAAGTATATTTACGACACGAAAGCAGTCATTTCTGTGATATATTTACCTCGAGAGAGCAAAACTACAATATTTCTTTGAAACAAAAGTATTTTTGATTAAATAATAGTAACTATATAATCAGAACCACTCACTATAAGCGTTAACCTTGTCAGGAGAAATGTGGTGTTGGGTTTGGTAGCGTAACTTGAGCAGCAACAATTAAGTTACGCAAACATTTTCTATTGTTTTAACGGTAACATAGTAGGAGAGCGTAAAAGCATGGTAAAAGATTCCGACTTGATTTTCAAGCGAAGTAGTCGGCGATAAGAATCGCCCTTTGATAATTCTCTTGTCTACAAGGCACAAACAAAGAAAAGATCAATACTAATTACATGCTTATATCAGTTTAGGCTAAATGGTCTTGGGCAAAAAGTAGGAAATGTATGAAAAACAATAATGTCAAAATGATAGCATTGCTGCCTTTAATTCAATATTAGACAGACAAGAATTCTTGTGAAATGTCATATTATATTTTTCCGAAACTAAATATATTTTTCATTGCTGTCTGGTATTATGTTTTGAATTCCGACTACATTGTGTTATAGCGTTCGAGGTCAGCAAAGTTGGTTGAGGCGCGGTTGTTGACAAGAAAGTCAACCCGAACGACACACGTGTTTACTATGATACTTTGACCTTGACATTATATGAAAATGTCATTCTATTAATAACTTTTATTTAAACAACATGGGAAGTTGCACAATTTTCCATCACGTGACGCATTGTATTGATTAGTATTTTGTTGACAATTTAGTGGCAACCGCAATGAGGTGTTGTAATCGTTAAGTCTTGGTGCAAAAATTTTTCTCGGCAGGTACAAAAATACCAAAGGTAGAAGCCTCGGGATTGGTCAAATGAACGACCTTGCTCAATATTCAGCCAATGATAATGTACATTACAACCAGTATTTCTCTCGCTCTTTACATTCAGACTTTTCTTTTTTTTTTTGCAATTTTTAAGAACTACGAACCAGTCGAAACTCCACAAGTCTAGACTGGCTATTCTTTATGACTGTGGTATGTATGGCCTGAATGTTCGAAAACCCGACTACTGTTTATACATGTAACCTGTTAATGCGTCTAGCGCAAAGGAACTAGCAATGGCTTCATTTCCTGCCATAAAAGTTGATTTACCGATGTTTTCTACTGCTCTGTTACCATGACGATGACGTCTTGTTGATCTAAACCTATAAACTAGATCAATTCGTATTTCATCAATAAAAACTGTTTAACTATCGTCCAGTTGATGCATCCTTTTTTCTCCTGAATCTGCGATGATTTAACTCCTTTTAAAATGCGTTCGATACATTAATCATTTACTCGACATTCATTTTCTGCTTCGGGAGTTTTCGACAATTTACGTACATTCAGAATCTGAGAAAAAGATAAAAACATCGTGAATCAAGTGCCATAATCAAGTAATCTACGTTAATTGTTAAAAGTGTTTTGCACGTCTGGAAAGATCTACAAATCAAACAATACTGAATCCAATTGAAACAAGAAAACTATAACGGAACCTTATAGGTAGCCGAATTACAAGAAGTATTGGTTCAGTTTTTTTTTTTGTATGAAGTTACTTTTTTCATAAAGGATATTGACTGTATATTTTATTCAATCCTCCATTATGGAGAGTTTAACATATTTAAAAGTTATAAATAATACACATATATTGACAATCATGAGTACCGGTTTTTGACAAATGATTAAATTCACGTATATACTAGTAGTTCAGAACCACATACATTTTTATGTGCACTGAGCGAGTGACGGCTGTGGAAAGTTGAACTATAAAACAATTTCGCCATTTTCTATTGTCTGTTGGTCGGACGTTTGAAATATTTGAAATTCCTCTCTTGAGGTGACATTAATATTTCCGGTCGTTCGATCGTGTCCGCGAGATACATGAAATCTCGTCTGCTACTACAATGAGCCATTCCGATACGCAAAGGATTTACCTGGTATTCTGTCGTCACGTGACTTCAGTCGCGTGTCTGAGATCGTAAAACGTACTTGGACAGTTTTTAATTTAGTTCTTGCTATAGGGAATAATATAGAAGTTTTACTTTCTGAAAATCTAATAGTTATCTAATGGTTATATGACATAAGCGTACCGTCTGACCTTTCTTAAGGTAGTAACCCTCAAAAGAATTTGCTTTATCCCTTCCTTTATTTATTTATCTGTTGTTTAACGGCCCATGCGACATATATGGTCATTTCAGGACCGCCATATATACAGTGCGGGGAATCCACGTGACCTAGTGACGTCACAATGTTATCGTTACAAGCGCGTTTTCTGTCAACTGAACTAGGAAAACATCCCGTAAGTAAAAAAGTAGAGGACCTTCAGTGACAACATTCTGAACCGGAGGTAGCCCTTTATGTAAGGAGTTGCAACAGTTACGTGATGTTTTCCTAGTTCGAATGACAGAAAATGAGCTTGTAACGATAACATTGTGACGTCACTAGGCCACGTGGATTCCCCACACTGATAAAGACAAAAGGGGAGAAAAGACACAAGAGCTCCGGGTATTTATATCCCTACTCGTGTTTTGAATTGTTTTTCCTGGTTCTTTATCGTGGCTGATGTAAAACACCGATAAACGTCTAATACATGGTTAAATTTAAGCCACAGAACAATTCATACTGATTTACTTCATTATTCAAAAAAAATCCTTAAAGGCTGTCTTCAGTACTGCAATTTTGAAGTTTTAGATGGGTTAATTGATAACAAAAGATTCGTGATCGCCACTAACCCAACGATCCACAGCCCTACTGTCCGCATCATATGACTCTGACTGTTGAGAAGGGGCGTGAAACTCAAACAAACAAACGAACAAACTAACTAACTTGATGATTCCCATTCTTGTCTATATATTCATTCATAAACAGGACGTATTAATGTACTGTTAGTTTTGAAACTAAGGCACTCATTGTGTTATCGATATTTTACTATTTTTAGATTTTCCTCGTCTCTCTTCGCATCCTGAGTGAATTCTGGATTGAAATTAGCAAACAAATCCTGAACGGCGTCCCTTGGGATGTTACAAAAGCTAATTTAAACACTGCTATTTCTATTAGGCTGTGCGCAGATACCAAATCTAATAGAACGATCCTGAAGCATGCTTACATCATGATTTTAAAATCCAATCTTCATTGCCACGGTTTGTCTTGCTGACTTAGTATATGTTTTATCAGCTGACAGAGGAACGTCTTTGAACCGTTCTGTAACCAGGAAACTTTACTGAGGTACAATTCCAGCATCAAGCATCCCGGGCCTAAAGTCTAGAGCTGTATTTGTAACTAGGCACAGTTCTAGAACGGTCAGAACCATACTTTTTTAACTGAACGCCAGTTCAACTTTGCATGACCGTCACTCGCTCGGCGCGCTTGAATTTTGGTGCGGAGGTAAGTGCTACGGTTTTCTACATCCGCCATGTACTTGTTAAAGTAGTTTCCCGTTCCATGTTGCAGTTCAAGTCTATGTAAGTTCAGTTCCCATGAGTACTTTCAGTACTTTAATTGTGAGTTGAATTTTGTTCAACTCCAATAGGCCACCACTTGCTGGGCTCACTACTTGAGTATTTCCTCCGCTATCTATATCCGCCATGAATGTTTCCTAACAAATAGAAATCTCCTGCATTAAATTCATCTCACATGAGTACTTTCAGTACTTGGATTATTTTAGTCGTTTTTCTATGAACGAGGCTTTTAGTCCCTAGCCGCTGTGAGTTCGAACCCCAACCCGGACCACACGTGACTAAGTTGTGAAGCTAGCGTACTGAAGGCCGTTGGTTCTAACCAGGCGCACGTCTTTTGTGTCCTCCATCGTTAAAATAGCAACAGTTGCGAAATTGCCCTTGCTAGTGATGCGATGTGATATAATGACCAACTTATCATAGCGCCCACACGTTTGACTCGCGGAAACGCGTCAGTCATGGTTGTGATAAACTTTATAAAAAAAAAAGAATTTTAAGTCAGTAGGAGATATACAAACATTACGTAATCCATTATAGTATTACTGTACATTAGCCCATCCGGTTAGCTCAGTGGTTAGAGCGTTGGTCTACTGATCAAGAGGTTGTGATATCGAACCCCCGGGCGAGGCTCGCACTGTCCGTGACAAATTTGACTGAAGATATTGCATCCCATGTTAAATTGTCCTCCATCTCTGAATTGGCAGGAGCTTGCGTATAAAATGTGGTTAATACTCGTTAAGTACTAAATGAAGTCCAGGGAAGCTGGTTAGGATAACTACCCACCATGATATGACTGAAATAATGTTGAAAATGGCGTTAAATCCGTTGAAATAAATAAATAATTCACTGTACACTAACGTATTTTATTATCGTCATCCTTATGTCGCGCTGTTGTGACAAGCGCAGTTTATGTTAACACCAAATCTCCTTATTCTTAAATCCCGTGATGCATCTCTTTTCAAAATCGAGAAATTTTAATTTTGCGAATAATCTCTTTGCATCAGATTACCTTGACGATGGGATGTTGTCGTGTCATACTTAATAGCTTTTTAATGCATTAACGACGCTGACCGATGATGAAAAAATCGTCGTTGTCGTTCTGTTTATTAGATGCAAACTTGTTTGGTGTCATAGTGTTTATTAAGAATGTTTGTTGACCAATGTCCTAGTGGTTATCAAAGGCCCATTAGCTTTTTGAATTTAGTAATGCTGAACAATAGGTAAAATGATAGTAAAATATAAGAAATGTATATAATTTGTTCTAAAACAATGTCTACATAATGCTTTTCTTTAGCCACATCTCTTTAAAGTGTTGTCATATGCTTTTTATTATTTTTTGCAATATCATTGAAAATAATACTGTGCTATATGTACCCCGTGATTTGAAAAAAATGGAATGCTTGTATTGCAAATAAAAGTCAGTTTCACTGATAAGACATCTTTTTATAGGTAAAATATGACCTACTTTAATTTTAACATCCAAAAAAAGAAGCTAATGGGGCTTTTAGAATGTTTGTTGATGCCCTAGTTTATAAAGGATCTTATAAAGGTGTCCTAGTGTTTATTAAGAATATTGTTGGTGTCCTAATGTTTGTTAAGAATATTGTTGGTGTCCTAATGTTTGTTAAGAATATTGTTGGTGTCCTAATGTTTGTTAAGAATATTGTTGGTGTTCTAATGTTTGTTAAGAATAGTGTTGGTGTCCTAATGTTTGTTAAGAATAGTGTTGGTGTCCTAGTGTTTATTAAGAATAATGTTGGTGTCCTAGTGTTTATTAAGAATAGTGTTGGTGTCCTAGTGTTTATTAAGAATAATGTTGGTGTCCTAGTGTTTATTAAGAATATTGTTGGTGTCCTAATGTTTGTTAAGAATATTGTTGGTGTTCTAGTGTTTATTAAGAATATTGTTGGTGTCCTAGTGTTTATTAAGAATATTGTTGGTGTCCTAATGTTTGTTAAGAATATTGTTGGTGTTCTAGTGTTTATTAAGAATATTGTTGGTGTCCTAGTGTTTATTAAGAATATTGTTGGTGTCCTAATGTTTGTTAAGAATATTGTTGGTGTCCTAGTGTTTATTAAGAATATTGTTGGTGTCCTAGTGTTTATTAAGAATATTGTTGGTGTCATAATGTTTATTAAGAATAGTGTTGGTGTCCTAGTGTTTATTAAGAATAATGTTGGTGTCCTAGTGTTTATTAAGAATAATGTTGGTGTCCTAGTGTTTATTAAGAATAATGTTGGTGTCCTAGTGTTAATTAAGGATATTGTTGGTATCCTAGTGTTTATTAAGAATATTGTTGATGACCTAGTGTTTTTTGAGAATGTTTGTTGGTGATCCTAGTGTTTATTAAGAATATTGCTGGTGTCCTAATGTTTATTAAGAATGAGCAAAATTAGATAACAACACACGGCATTGTTTGTACCACGAAGTTGCATTCGTGTAACATCGGGTTTTTTTCCGTAATATTACTAATATAACGGACGAAATCTTTAGGTTGCGAAAATATAATTAGATCACAATGACAAACCTGATTTAGACAGTTCGATGGCTTATTGAGATACTTTTGTCTACGGTGTTGAAGACATTCTGTTTTTGGCCGAGGATTTGCGAAGTCTTGCAGATTCCCCATAGTAATTAATGTCGACTTTGAACACATTAACTGCACATTTGGGAATTGCTTGGTTTTTTACTTACAAGTGGTGTTATATTTCTGTGTTACCGTGTTCTTGCACTAACGAATATAATTATGTAACACACATCTGAGAAAGACTTGTATATAAGATACCGTCAGTGTATATGTGTTTGACATTAAATTATATCAGCCTTAATTCTACCTTGAGAAAACATACCAAATGATAAAGACATTGGACATATTTATGCAGAAAAAAGACGTACTCGCCATGCTGACGATGTGTCATGGTCTACTCCACGCGAACATTCACCGAACGGTAACACAAATAAAAATATTGACTTTTGTCTATTTTTACATTATCTATCACATAAACCAAATAATTAAGTTTTTTTTCTTTCTATTTTCAGCCTTCAAATTCAATTTGTTCGGAGGAAAATGAACTAACTGAAGATCAACGAAGAGGTAAATTAACTTAATGACACAAATAAGTAACATTTCTAACCATTGTATAATTGTCTAAAATGTAAGAACGTGTCTGAATTAAGTGCGCATGCGCAATGTTAACAACAATGTCTCATTCACATTCAGCTTCGTTGAAAAATAGCAATGCCTAATACCATAAATGGTTAGAAACCAGCTAGAGAGCCCGTGATGTAAAGAGCATCGATAGTTACAAAACCAATACTGTTTTAGTAACACAGTACAACCTCTGTAGAGCAACACCCAGTGGGAGCGGCAAATATTGGTTGTTGTTTAGAGGTTGTTGCTCTAGAGAGATAATAATTTATAGTATATATCAGTTTTTACGTATGTATGTAACCAAATGTGTTTTTGTGATCATTGGTTAACAATTTATGGTACACCTCAGTTGGATTGTGAATTTCGTGCTTTCTTTCATTGTTCAAAATACACAGATATAAGAAATGAGTTTTTATTTAAATCGACTTTCATGACTTTTATTTACTATTTTCTACTGAACATCCAGAAACATTACATAAAATTTCAACATACATATACAGTACGCCTCTCCAGAGCGACCCTCTCTTCAGCAACAACCTTCCTTCAACAACGGCATGATCTTTTCCCACTGCACGATTTAACTATTAATTGAACCTCTCTAGAGCAACAACCTCTCAACAACAACATAATGTTGCTTCTCCCAAAGGGGGTTGCTTTGCAGAGGTTGTCCTGTATAATATAATGCTTAAAGTTTTTGAATAAAATTTTATAAATCTGTTTTCTTTTATGTATATGACATAACTCTGTTTTCATGCATATATCTATGTGTTACTGTCATGTAGTTTGGGCCGGAGGAGGCCTTTTATTTGCAAATAAAATATCTCTGTTCAAAATGTATACATGTAGAGGCTACCAGTTTGGTCCTAACAAATTCTTTCTAACCCCGACAAGGAGGCTGTAGATCTAATTCAAGAAGAACATTCACTGTATGAAATTGTGATATTGTTTAGTGATGTAATCATTATAATACTGTATAACAATATAAGTCCATTTCAGAATTGAGGAAAGCTTTTATCATGTTCGAAAAAGGAGGCAAAAACAAGATGGCGGCGAGAGATTTGGGAGCATTATTACGGTGTCTCGGCTGGAACCCATCAGAAAGGGAACTCGAAGAAGCCAAACACGAGCTAGTAGTGAGCTGTAAGTTGTCGATTAAAGTCCTTATTAACTAATTGATAAAATTCATAAAATTAAACACATGAGCGCCGTGGTGCAATTTCAGCCATAGAGTAGAACAGTTTAATAATTGTCAATCATTGTTCTCAGTGTCATAAAACGTCAAATTTCGCATCGACAAAATTGTGCCAATTATGTCCACAAACAAAATTGATATTCTTTGATGTCGGACATGGCACGGCACGAAACAAATGTTTTCCCAGCCCGAGAGAATTGCGAATAACAGGAAATCAATGCAATTGTTGTGGTTTTGTATTATGACACTGCGTACACGTGATAATTATATAAATAATACTGTCTCTAGGAAAACGATATTGACGATTGGCATTCTCTAAGTATCATACCGTACTAGGACGTTCATCATTAAAGTGTTAATTAACCGACTTAGGATTTTTTCATTTGATTGGCATTATGTTGTCATGACAGTACTGGCGAAGACGTGGGGAATTAATGTTCAAGATGGTTAATGACACCAAAAAAAAAATGTACATAAAAATAGACTTCCTTCCTCTTGCAAGAAATTCAGGCATTTTCTATTACTGGAAGATTCCTGATGGCTAAGGCCAAAGGATATCAGGGCTTGTATCTGAAGGTCACGTGCGATACGATACGGGTAGATTGATATTAAATGCATACCGCGACACTCATTATCAATAGAAACATGCTTTAAAAAATACAGAGACATTTGGTAATTAATTTAGACTATAACAATTAAGTACAGTACAACCTCTCTAGAGCAGCCCTCTCTTGAGCAAAAACCTCATTATTTTTTCCCACTGCACGATTTAACTATTTATTAAACTCTATAGCGGAACAACCTCTCAACAACAACATAATTTAGCTTCTCCCAAATGGTGTTGATTTGGGGAGAATGCACTGCATATCCATACTTGTACCAAAGGTGACGTTTTACTTTTACAAAATCGAATCGACAAAATTGGAAAGTCGTTTTGGCCATTGGAAACGGGTCATTTTATTCCAGACATAGCGATTGGAAAGGGAAACATATCTATAAATGATGTCAGTGCATATGTGCGTACTACATAATATATTGTATTAGTGACTCATACATTAGTATAGACGGCTCCACATAAAATGTTCCGATGCCCAAGATAGTGAAATAATATAGATTTATGTTTAACGGTTCGTCATGACAATCTGTTACCGAAATTAAATTTCGAGAAGTTCAACAAAACACTTCAGACATAGCAGACGACATCTATCAATTCTGATTTCTGACTTTTTCAGACCACATGTATATCAAAGATATGTACATACCATTTAAGTCTCAAATAAAAAGTAGATACATACATCACCTCTATTCTTTAATATTTTACAAATTGTGTCCCCATTAGAATATTTAAAGCAATCATACATCTATACTTTATCAAAATGTCATTACAATTTAAGAATATGTAAAGTATAGTATTCCATAAAGTGACATACATGTAATATACTTCATCTGTTGACCGATTACAAAAGTTGAGTGGTGTATACAGTACAACCTTTCCAGAGAGGCCTTCTCTTGACCAACAACCACTTTTCTTAAACAACATCATGATTTTTCCACAGTATGATTTAACTACTAATTTAACCTCTCTAGAGCAACAACCTCTCAACAACAACATAATTTTGCTACTTCCAAAAGGTGTTGCTTTAGAGAGGTTGCACTGTATGTATAATGCCATACCAAGACCAGTTCACCAAATTGCTAAAAAAACTTCAGATCAATATCAGAAAATAAAAACAAATCACAAAATGTTTCTTTAAGGTCAAAATGTCAACCATTTTTGTTTTGTTTTAATGTGTATGTATTAAGATGTATGTTATGTAAGTAGTTTGATCTTGTCTGTCAGCCACGGATGCCCTCAAAAAACAAAACCCATTTTGGACCTAGATAAAAGGTCAACATTTTCGTATCACTATTTAAGAAGGTTTTGTTGACTTTAACTTATTATGCCCCCTTTTTGCACATGTCGGTCGGTCCGTTCGTCCGTCCGTTCGTCCGCCTGTTCGTCCGTCCGTCCGTAACCAAACATTGTCCGGGCTATAACTAGAGCACTATTTGGTCTAAGCTCCTCAGAGTTTCTTGGGAGATTGGTCATGATTTTGAGGTCAGTAGGTCAAAGTTCAAGGTCATACTGTCCAGTTGGCCTTTAGGGGGAATCCATGTTTCACAAACACTTCTTGTTTCAGATTATATCGATCTGTGGTTTTCTCATCTATACATGTTCAACTTAATTAAATATCTCAATGAGACAGAAAGTAGGTTGTTGCTTACGGAGGATGGGAGTCTAGTACTGGTTCTTTCCAGGAACGATGGTAAGAGAAAGTTCATTTCTGCCTCGTATGACTCTTGGCTGTTGAAAAGGGGCGTAAAACCTACTGAAACAAACAAACAAACAAACATCTCAATGAGACATTTATCCTAATCGGCGTTTCCTTTCCTCTTGTAAAAAAACAAGTTTCAGTGTTGAAATAACAAAGCACACGCATTTCTAGTGATTTGATTATCCCCGTTTTTTCTTCTGTTATGTAAGTTTGTTTATGTTCCTTGTACACATTCTTGGAAGTGATTGTCGTAAAATGCCTGCAGTTAACACGTGTACATATTTCCACTTTTCGGCAATCAATGTTCTGAACGAGGAAATAAGCTTGTTTAAATTAGATTTATTGTAATTAAAACACAAAGGAGTCGCTAATGAGTTTCTCGGTAAATTCTAGGCTTAATTAAATGCTCAAAACAGTTAGGGGCACTCCTTTATTAGCTAATAAAGTGTGCAAATAACGTATAATATTATTACGCAACAAGAAAATAGGACTTCTGTCCTTGCGGAATGAACAATAATATTCTTTTTTTTTCGCTCATATTGTGTAACACATTAACGATGCAATAAAGCTTGTTTAATATTAAAGTCTTATTCTGGATTGATGTAACTCTACCCTCTTCCTTCGACTCCTTGTTTAGATTAACCAGTCAATTTAGATTAGTATACATAGTAGTAAGCCGAGTAAGTCTATCTGTTTAAACAGCAGACAGGGCCGTACCGTACCTGATCCCTCATCCGCATCATTTTGTAACTACAGTACAACCTCTCCAGAGCGGCCCTCTGTAGAGAAACAACCTCTCTATAACAACACCATCAAAATTTCCCTAAGTTGATATTTACTATAAATTTAACCTCTGTAGAGCAACAACCTCTCTATAACAACACCTTCAAAATTTCCCTAAGCTGATATTTACCATTAATTTAACGTCTGTAGAGCAACAATCTCTAAACAACGGTCAATATTTGCAGCTCCCACAGTGTGTTGCTCTACAGATGTTGTACTGTACAATATTTACAATATTTAATTCAAATGTTTTAATATTCATGTATATATGCACTTTACAACAATTTTTGTTTTGTAATAAGCAAAAAAAAGTTGATAATAGACGTGAATATCAAAAAATGAAGGATGAACGTGTAAGCGAAGAATCAGAAAAACAATCAGCTCTGCTCATGGTCAATGGTCCTCTTTACTTATAACATGGGTTCAAACGTCCCATACAGGACCCAGTGGCAGCTTAGCTTCTGTTACTAAGGTTATGCATTTTTTTAAAAACACGACTTGTCTTTTTCTTTAGAAGAAAATGAAAAGACGGAATCAAAAGACGGCAAAAAATGCAGTAAGAAGTAAAATAAAGAAACAAACATTAAATTTGCATCTGCAACAACTCTCTCTCTCTCTCTCTCGCTCTCTTGTTTTACACTTAAAATCCGTTGCTAGGATACGGGAACGTTTATTTTATGTGTTTCGCACCATCTTTGGTTATTGACGTCATCACTGCTATATTAGGATTCCTTAACGACATGAGCTTTCAGCCGCGGGTCGAAATGTATCAGCCACTTTCTGAGAAAGACTGAGTTTTTTCAACTTTCTGTTCTCTGATACAAATAATTTATTGACAGACAATAGTGACAATGATACTGTCGTAGTAAAAACAATGATAGAATTAATTGTTGTAGTCAGAAGTTTATAAAAAAAGTCTGTCGGTCGACCATTACTTACGTAATAACAGTACATCAAATAAAAAGAGCAAAGAAACTATGGTTACGGAATATATTTGTGTATATTCCAACCTTATCCGAGAGAAAAACGCCAAGGGAATCCTAACATTAAATGACCACGTGTCCGGGTCCAATATGAGCATTTTGGAACAAGTCATATAAGTGATATATTTATAACCAAGTAATTCCAATTCCTCGGCGTTTGTCTAAAGAAAAGTGCCTCAGACATAATAGGGAGGCCGCCATTTTGTTGTTGTTGTTGTTCTTGTTTTTCACGGGCTACTTTTCATCATGGCTGACCCTTGGTATCCAACGATGGAAACAACCTGTTTCTCTTTTAATGGGAACTTGATGCCCATTTCATTAATCGCGAACAATAAACCCATTTGAAAGTCTGTAATTCTGAGAATGATTCTTGAAAACGAGTACCTAGTGTTGAAAAAGTAGTGACTGGAAACCGCATGACCAAAACCAAAATTTGTTTCTCTATACTTATGTACGGCAGTACGAGGTGTATTTGTCAGCTACGTAAATACCCGAGTTGTCCCGATTGATGTAATTGACATGGCGCTTTCTGTTTCGGTCGCTTAGGCGATTACCGGAGTAGCAATGATGTTAGCCAGCGCCTCAACATATTGTTTTGGTCCTTTCATAAATATTTATCTTTAAAGCTTTGGAAAACAACAGCCAGCATGAAATGTGATAAAACAAATTGTATATAAACACATTAAACTAAGGTTCAAAGAACGACCATAGAATCTCACATACAGTGCAACCTCTCCAAAGCAACACCCTTTAAGAGTGACAATATTATGTTGTTGTTGAGAAGTTGTTGCTCTAGAGATGTTAAATTGATAGCTAAATCGTACAGTGGGTGTTGCTGAAGGAAAGTTGTTACTTTAGAGAGGGCCGCTCTGGAGAGGTTGTACTGTATTCTATACTCTACATAGCACGTTCCAGTTTGCAATTTTCATTATTTATCAATAACCGAATGACCGAGTTGCTAGTAATTCTTAAATCCATGATGAGCAAAACAAATCAGAACATAAATCTCTCGGTTTTACTTAATCTAAGCTGTAAAGAAATCACGTGTTCTCTTTAAATCCAATTTCAAATACGCGCGCATTAACAATTACATCGATTACTTGCGTAATACTGTAGTGCACGTGGGTTTCTTCTTTTTTTCCAGCACGAGGATCAGTGACGTTTTCAGAAATTGAAAGATTTATGGCACGCCGAGGAGGGATTTTTTACGGCTGTAAGGATAAAGAAGATATACAAGAAGCTTTTCAGGTTTGTAACAAAAATGAGAATAAGGGCATCCTTATAATATACTGGTTTCTGGTCACGTGATCCAAACTTTTTATCAGTGGGTAGGTATCTAGGCTATTTTGTGTGTTTTTTTGCATTAATATCACGTACAAAAGGAAATGCTGGTGTAAGGAACACAACTATCTTTGTCAAAATTGATAAACTTTTCAACTGAAAAGAAAGTTTTTTGAGGATAGCCTTTTGCGAATATTGTGGAATCATTAAATTTAATTTCGTTGGGGATTTAATTTCGTGGATGTCATGGATCGGCTCATCCACGAAATCAAATCCCCACGAATTTGTAAGCAGAGATAAGGCATTTTTTCAAAAAGTCAATATCCACGAATGTATGTCCCCACGAAGTAGCCATTTTAGTAAAAACCACGAAAAATGAGCCCAACGAAAATAAATGAAAATACAGTATATGCAGCCAAGTCATTGCTAATGGTCAATTGTAAACATATGACAATGGCGTTATATAACTTATATTAACATATGTTTATAAACAATCGCACCTGTGTTAGCAGCAATCTCCGAATAAAGGTGAAGGTCATTCTTTCAAAAATCATCATTGTAGATTTAGAACAAACTGACCTGCGAATAAAGGTCACCTGTCAGTAAAGACCACATTGGATCTTTCCCGAGGGTGACTTTTGTACACAAGTTTGTCTGTATATATATTTATATATATTTAACTACTTTTAATGAGACTATCGTGATAAGAGATTACCTGGCTCTTAAGACAAGTAAATTTACCATCAATTTGAAGATTGGTCGCCTACAAAACAGCAAGATGACATATATCACGTTAAATGAATCATTTGTCCCTTCCGAAAATAAGCTATTTCTATGGAGGTCTAGTGGTGCCGTCACGTGACACACGTCTTATACGAAATAATCAGGTTCCAGCCATGAAATATACAATGTCTATACGACCAAGTATTTTATCAATCACCAGAAACAATGACACTTGATTGCTCCTTTTCGAGTTTCACTCATGTTTTCAACTCATATTTTCGATCTTATATTGACGGGCAATTTATCACCAGTTTTCGTGGATTTTGAACCAGTAGTAACTTTGTTCTCCGCAAGAAAATGCAAACCTAAATAGCACAATACCTAATGGTAAGAAAAATATCAAATGAATACACAAACTTATGTTCTTGGGGAACCGTTACGGAAAACAAAATTTATGGAAAACAAACTTTGAGCACGAAGTTGTAGACTGTTGTCCTAAAACTTCTTATTGACGTTAGCTGTCTTTCATGTCACTTTCCAATCTCTGGAAGTCCCCGGATGTATAAAATATTCATATCATTGACACTTCACTATGAAGCTGGTGAGAGTCATTGTGTTTGCAGTTTTGAAAAAAAATGACGGCGGCGGCGAAAGCTTTCTTGAAATAAATGAATTGGCAAAACCTCGCTGAAGTGTGTTAGCGGCAGTCACTTTAAAATTACTAGTAAAGTTTGGTTAGCTGTGATTGAGATCTAAATTATTCATGTAAATGAATTTAATTTCATAGGATTTATGTCTAGAACCGCTTTTCTTTTTGACAATGACATTCGTTGTGCACATTTACTGGAGATAATATGTGCATCAAGGGGCTTCCAGTCGTCATCAAATTTGTATAGGGGTATTTTACTGAAAATATAGGCGGGTTAGTAGAAAACATCTATGTCAATCTGAAAATGATATACTGTGGAATCATTAATTTTCGTTGATTTCGTGGATTTCGTGGGTCGGCTCATCCACGAAATCAAATCCCCACGCAATTGAATGCAGAGATAAGGCATTTCTTTTCAAAATTCAAAATCCACGAATTATGTCCCCACGAAATAGCCCAAAAAAAACATGAAAATTGAGCCCAACGAAAATAAAGGAAAATGCAGTATATTTGCCAACACATTTAATACAGATCTACCAACAAGCTGCCAAATTCACGTGTAGGGAAAGTATATTAGTACATCATCATAAATTTGTGTTTTTATTCTTAACATGTCTCTGGTGCGTGAGTTCAAACCCCTGGCGCGACTTGCGTTCTCTGAGACAATTTGGTGGAACATATCAAGTCAAAAGCCTCCATCACTGATTTGTGTGATTCAGTCAGAGAAATTGATAAAGGTGTTGTAGTCACTTGCAGAGAAAAAAATATTAATACAGTACAAATTCTCCCGAGCGAACCTCTCTTGAGTAACAACCTCCCTGCAACAACAGCGTGATTTTCCCCACTGCACGATCAAACTATTAATTAAACCTCTCTAGAGCAACAACCTCTGAACAACAACATAACTTTGCTACTCCCAAAGGGTGTTGCTTTGGAAGGGTTGCACTTTGCTAATATAGCATCCGGGAAAACTGATTAGGTGAACAGCCTGCTGGTATATCTAAACTACTGTTGTAGCTATAGGCATATAACCCGACAATCGGAACTCCTCGGCGTTTGTCTAACGAAAGTGCCCCTACAAAATAGGCAGGCCGCCATTTTGTTGCACTATTTCACGGGCTACTTTCCACCATTTGGACCCTTGGAGTCCAACGATGGATACAACCTGTTTCTCTCTCCATGGGAATATAATACCCAAATTTATTATCAATCGCAAATGATAAACATGTTTGAAAGTCTGAAATTCTACGAAAACGAGTTCTTAGTATTGAAAAAGTAGTTACCGGAAACCAAATAACCAAAATTTGTAACCCTACACTTATGTACGAGGCGTATTTCACAGTTACGGAAATAGCCGAGTGGTTATGATTGATAACCCGATTTTAACACTATTCTGTTCCTTTCAAAGGTACTTGACGGTGATGGCGATGGAAAAATATCAGTTGGAGACTTCCGATATTTCATGACAACATTAGGAGAGAAAATGTCGGATGAAGAGGTAGAAGAGATGTTGACATCAGTTTACAAACGAAAACACAATAACTTTGACAGTATTGAATACAACGGTAAGGTTATAATTCAAACTTTTTAATATATATATATGGCTCATTGCGAATTTATTCTTAATGTGAGAAAGTAGACAGTTCATTACGTAGGATGGGAATCTAGTACTGGTTCTTTCCTGGTACGATGATTAGGTGAACGGTCAATCTCATATGGCTCTGAATGTTGAAAGGGGCGTTAAACTCTAACAAATAGAAGAACATCATTGTGAATTTTCTCGGGACGTAAATTGATACTTCCTTGTTTGGTAGAGCATAGTTACAGTAATTGACACCTGACTAATCACTTTATTGTATCCATAGCAACGAAAACATGCAGGACGTGCTCGATGGTTACAATAGAATCTGGTCGGTTCTTCACCATACCCGAGTTCGCTATAACTATGTCCAAGGGTTATAAAACTTTAGAACAGTCTCCAAACTCAAATCTCAATTCCATTTTTAAAGCATTGTGGTTGAAAAGATTGATGTATTTACATGATTAAATACATATTCAGATCAAGCATGCTGCCAGGTTAATGTAACAGCAGCACCAATATTGTCTGGTCATAATTAACTTAGAAACATTAATAGAAAAGTTATGAGATTTGAGCTCGGAGACCGATCTTAGGTTTTACCACCTCGGAGCCATGCACCCTGTACTACACTGTACGCGAATTCACTAAACCACTTTGCTGTACGTATATAGAGTTTGTTTATTGCTTCGTAGCTAAGTGCAATAAGGCGAACAAGGTTCTTCCATGCGACATGCCCTCTAAATTTATTTCAATGGCTACTCAAAATATGCATTTTTATAAAGTGTACAATTAATAGGAATCTTATGAACTTCAGTAAATTGCAACGCTTGCAATTTTTAGATTTGTTCTTTCAAGTTATGGTGATGCGCCGATCGGAGCGGTGGTCCGTTTAACTAGACACAAATCTGTATCACTTCTGTCTGTGAGTGTGAAGAAATTCCTATGTGTTCCAGACCAATCAATATATATGTTGAAATATCCATCATATTGCGCTCTGTATCGTCTGATCTGAGACTGACTCTTCGGTCTATGACTCGGACAAGATGTTTAATCCACCAGGAGCATAAGTAGCCGAGCGGTTTCAAAAACATTTACAAAACATTTGAATTGTGTACGTTTTTTAAAGAATGTAGCCGTTTATTGTATTCAGTTGTTTTCAAAATGTTTGTTTTTACCCAAATCATAGTACTGAAAGTACTCATGGAAACTGAACTTAGTTAGACTTGTACAGCAACATGAAACGGGAACTATTTTAACAATTACATGGTGGATGTAGATAAACGTGGTACTACAGCCGCATATAAAATCATACGCGCCTAGTGAGTGGCGGTTCAGGAAAGCTGAACTATCGCTTAGTTTAAAAAACAAAATACCATAAATTATGTATAACATTAACTGTGAAAGATGATACCTCTGGGTCCAGTCATTATGCATATCTCACACGGAATATAGGAATTGAAGAAACGTTTTATGTCATAGATATAGATTCTAAACGTTTCTTCGATTCCAAATGGTTTCCTTTAGTCTGGCATACCCTGTTTTTGTTTTTTTCAGCCGACTCCAGACTTTTTTACGGTCGATGTTTATTCCCCATATTTCCATTTATATGTTACCAATAGCACCGATGTAGAAAACTAGTTAAGCCTACATACCATGTTTTGGGGGGATGTCTGTGAAAACCTGGTTTTTGGGGGAGGGGGCAAATTTCGATTCCAAAGATGTTAAACTTACTTTTTGATGCGATTCATATTTTTACCAGAATCGTGTGTTAGGCGATAGATATTTCGTACAGGGTCGTAGGAAGTAAATTCAGATGGTTTAGGGGGGGGGGGGGGGGGGTGACTGGAAACGGTTGTGGCAGGATGGGGCTAACCCCCCCCCCCCCCCCCCCCGTTTCCTTGGGTCATTTGTATAAAATATGATAATTTATTTATTCCGAAGCTATGACTACTTTAATAGAATTATAGAAAAAGTTAAACTGATTGGACAACACTAATCTATGACCTTTACATTTAACAGCAAGTAAAACGGGAACCAGACTAGCAAAACGCATCTTCAGAACGGTATAATTAGGCTGTGAAAACCGGTAAATGTTTATCAAACGGACGTAACGGGCACACCCTTAAATAGCTGAAATTCCGTCATGAGTTTATGCCCCTTGAATTCAACATCAAATTTACTGCAATATGATAAAGTTTGAAATAAATTAGTATATATTGCGTTATTTCAGATTTGATAGAGGGTTTTGACGAAGCGAGTTTGGGAACATGATAATGACGTCACTGGAATGATGACGTCATCCTTCACATAATTGTACAGTTCACACCCCATCCCCATCGACACACCTTAGTATAGGAACCTATTTTTATACTTGTACAGAGGTCGAAAGTTCAAGGAGTTCTGGATGTCATGGAGACAGAATCACTGTGTGACGTCACAAGAAAATCACAATCACCGAGACGCATGGATTTCTCACCGCTCACGGAAATAGTTTCCCTCAAATGCTCACACAAATAGACAATCGAATTACAGCAATATTTTATTACCTAGCTAATATTCTGTGTTGTACGTAGTGTTACTTGCAAAACTGTTCTGAGGTGAATGCATGTATCCACGATAAATCATATACCAATCAAGCGTTTTAAGGCATGGGGTATTTGTTATATAACAACACACAACATGTTATGTGACTGCTAAAAAGATTGTATAACATATTAAAAGTCTTTTAATCAATATTTTTCTACTGCTAGTAAATAAAACATAGTACTGATCTTGCATAGACCTACACTGCAACATTGGACGGCAACTACTTTAACAATTGCATACTTTGGTCCGATTCAAAATTCATGCGCGCCGAGCAAGTGACGGCTATGGGTAGCTGGACGATTAAAAGAAAAAACGTGATCAAACTTCGATCAAGCTTTAGATTTTAGGCAAAGCCAAGATTTCTAGGTCAGGGATGTTTAAGAAATCATGTTGCACAAACATCATTGTTAAATGCTGTAACTAAGGATACAGCTAGTAAGGCTCATATGTTGTTTAATACGTAATGGGTCCTATTCGGACACATCACATTATACAATTATGTTTTACTTCTAATAATGTACATAGATATGACAACAGAACGTCGTCTTCCGAACACGGTACTTCCGGTGATGTAATGAAGGAGCGAAGTAGAAAAAAGCACAAGAGGTAAAACTGATGGTCATGTAATAAACTAATAAATTAAACAGCATTGAATGTAAGATCATTGGATGAGTTTAGTGGTTATCTAAGTGTTTGAATACCTTTTGAATAT
The DNA here is from genome assembly GCA_964023205.1 of Lutraria lutraria. Taxonomy (NCBI): domain Eukaryota; kingdom Metazoa; phylum Mollusca; class Bivalvia; order Venerida; family Mactridae; genus Lutraria; species Lutraria lutraria. The sequence continues at coordinate 12,841,941 of OZ026850.1, read as the reverse complement.
GGACAACAAAGCGCTGCAGAAATAATCATTTCATAGATCGAGCTGTCGGGTTCTACGTAATGGTTAATGTTCGTTGTGGCCATGATACAAGTGGGTGTTGCAAGAACTGTGTACAATTTTTGTGATTCAAATGGTCTAAGAAATAATTAACCAGAAAAGTGTTCCTGTACTTCGTAATATTGAAACGGCACTAAAAAGAATACGACTGAAAATGGACGTATGATCGCGTCTTGAGTTCGGAGGGAACAGAAATGGATTGGAGAGGAGAGGAATGAAAAGATAAGCACAGAAATGGGTTCTAAAGGAACGATATGAAAGGATAATCACAGAAATGGCCTGGAAAGGAATGAAAATATAAACACAGAAATGGGTTCTAAATGAACGGCATGAGAAAGGATAAACACAGAAATTGGTTGGAAAGAAAATTAAAAAGAACATAGAAAATGATGGGGAATAAATAAGGATTCCTGAAAGTTGACGACAGAAAAGGGATGTAGTTATCAAAGAAATGAGATAGAAAGACAAGGTACATGTTAGCATGTGCAGAAACATGAAAGACAAAAATGGAAACCAAAATAAAAGAGAAATAGAGAATAGTAAAAACGTTGACAAACACATGAAGGGGATGGACAAACGACAAATACTCAGGCTCCAAATCAACAAAGAAGAGTATGCGTACGCAAACAGCCGTTGATTAAAGTTGACGGTTCTTGTTTGATGGTAGGAACGAGAAAAAAATGTCTTGTCTTAGTAGAAATTTATAAACACCATTTTTGACAATAGTGTCTACAGCACAGCGCATGGCAAAACACACAACTTGCATCGATCATCCTTGATAGTTTAATTGTATTAATAAATTGTCATTGATAACAGTTTTACTTTCCATCAAATGGCATTGTTTCATGGACAATGTATGTCTTTTATTTACACATCTACCTGTTCGTGTTCGCCAAGGAGAAAATGTGATTGTAGGCCTTTAAAACCAGCTTTAACCCGTTCGTAGTGTTTTTGTCTCTCCATTTTGACTTGTTTAAACGTTTCTGTTTGGGTGGTTTTAAGTCAGGTAGTGTTTTGGGGAGGTTGGGTCCTTATGTATGTGGTTATTTCTGGGAGTATATACGTAACATTCCATTTTATATAATAACTTTAATTTTCTTAGTGGCATTGGCATGCCATAGCTCCTCAGATTTCTGTTCGAAGGAGTTAATTGATGTCATGCAAAAATTGAAGGGCTTCTGCTTGTTTAAATACATTTACATCGAGGCAAGACGATCAAAGGTGTCATACATGTTTCTCTTTATAACACGCATTTTGTACGTTTCCCTTTTATGGCAATTGCTTGCACTCTTGTCCGTTGTCGCACAATTCCGCTTCAAAATCACGCGACTCGCCTAATCACTGTGTTGAACAATCTGTATGCGGTGTTCTACGTGCTAAATGACATTAAATGTCTTCAAGTGAAGTCAAAAGGGATTTTTAACAGTTTAGAACAGAAAATGCTGAAAAGGACAATAGTTGAGCATGTTTTTTTGAGCAATCTTCTTGAACCGAGTAATTACCCAAAATATCTATATCTTACTATATCAATTTCATGGAAATAAGAAAGGATGTGTTTAAGGAAAATGGATTATAAATTGTACTTAATTATCCTGATTGTGTCCTGTGTCCGTGTTCCCTTTGATGATGAGCTGCTATATTCGTATTAGGAAAATCACTTTAAAAAAGAATTGTACATAATAGATCTGTTTGGTTTGAAAATGCAAATAGGGACCAATAGATATTTTCAAATATCTTTTTTTATTATTTTATTTTTGCACTATTATATGTTATTTTGTGATAAACTGTTTAAAATTTATTTACTTTATAAATAAAATGTTATCGCACACGTTTTCACCGTTTGTCAATCTATACAAAAAAAATGAATTTGAGGGTCAGTCAAAAAGTTATAAGGCATTAACTCGTTTTTCTGTATATACAGAGTTCGGTTCACCGGACCAGTTTTCCTGGACTGCAGTCTTACCCTGTGGAGGAAATCGGCATTGTTGTCAAATTTTCATGGTAGGGTATGACCGCGACTGGGAAACGAATTCGGATGGCCGGGTTACAATTCCAGCGCACTAACCATGCATTAAATGCCTGTAATTTGTTAAAACTCGGTTGAACACTAATCACATACGTACATTGGTCTTACATAGAATTGTTAATTCGTATACGAGGGTCAGTCATAAAAGTCATATTATGAAAGATTTTGCTTAGATTTTGTGAGTTCAAAATTTTGCAGTATCAAAATACTTGAACATCTCTCGTACGAATTTTGTGATTGTATTATACAATGTACTTTACAAATGTAGATTTTGCTGGTAGTTCGTTTTTACATTCTTTATTAGCTTTACGTCTCACTGAGTGAAGGTTTTCAGCTTAAGTAAAATAAAACCACATTTACAAGCAAACGCACAACAATAAAACAGGGTGACAAGGCTAAATTTATGTCAGAGAAACCTTAGGAAAATAAGCCTTTTCTGCAATAAGCTGAAAATAATGACATAACAGAGGGGAAACAATAAATAAGAAACTTAAGTTAGCATTAAGAAGCCAAGATGTTACAAGGCCGAACCTTGCTCTGAGATAACAAAATATATAATTATAATTCCATTTATACAGATGTCCAAAAAAACTGGTTCCCGTTGACTTGTGTGTACAAAGCCTGCAATATGGAACGGGAACCAGTTTAATGTCCAAATACTGTAAAACCCCTACAAACCGGACTTCCTAAAAACGGAATTCCCTGAAAGCCGTACTCCCTGAAAACCGGAATTCCCTTAAAATCGGACAAATTTTCAAGTCCCATTTTTTGGATCTTACGAAAAATCCTTTGAAAACCGGAATTCTCAGAAACTGGACGTTTAGCCGGAGATCCGGTTGTTGGGTTTTACTGTACACGTGTTTTTGGACTACCAAAGAAGTTTGATTTTACATTGTGTAGGTTTATACATGCATATAATTAGGTACTTCAATACTTGGATCAAATCATCCTGAACACTAATCAACAACAATAACAGAGACTTCTTAGACATGATAACAAAGAGAAAACAAGTATAAACAGATAGATGTCTAAATCCATAAACAAAGAACAAAGTTAATGCTTGTATGTAACGATTCCGTTAAAGAGAGGTTACACTCTACATTCTCTAGTGTAATCATCAAAATATTTTAGGTAACGTTTTATGTTGGAAACCTTCAATAAAATACCATTCAAACAATCAATTGCTGAAATCATGTGTGGGTTTTGGGTGGTTTGTATGCCAATTTTTAACAGTCAGAGTCATATGAGGCGGACAGTTCACCTAACCATCGTTCCTGAGGAGAACCAGTACTAGAGTCCCGTCCTCCGTAAGCAACAGTCTAATTTCTCACATAAAGAGACATGATCGGTAGCTTTGCTCGAACCCACGACCCTCTATCAGTGAGAGGTCAGAGTGATTTGAAGTCAGCGACTTTAACCGTTCGGACTAAATCATAAAAAAACACAACTGAACGTCATAAGCGCAATAAAATAATAATTAATAATTGTACATTTGTATATAAAATTATGATTAAATATACGGTACAACCTCTCGACAGCGACCTTCTGTTGAGCAACAATCTCTCTTTCAAATTAACCACAGCATGCTTTTTACTCTCTGCACGATTTAACTCTCTAGAGCAACAATCTCTCGAAAACAACATAATTTTGCTACTCCCAAAGGGTGTTGTTGGTTTGTAGAGGTTATACTGTAAATACGAACATGATAGTTTACTTAAAAGATACTCGGAAAGTATCAGGATCTCATTGTTATAAAGAAATTGCTTATTCTATTCACAGGTTTGAATATTACACTTTAAAATTAGTTGTATTTAAACCCTAAAAAGAAAATAAGAATTATAAATGAAATACATGTAACTGAAAAGTTCATCGATAGAACCAATTGTAGACAAAATATTAACTTCATATCATATCACACGGGTGATTTATAAAGTTCCTAATGGTCAGTGTATTGAAATCTTGATGAGAAATCGTTCCATGTACTCGTGTTTAGTCCTTGCCCACACTTATAGAAATAATCTCATAAAAAACGACATTTGTGACATGCATGCTTCCTTTACATTTCATTATTATACTCATTTTTGAAGTCTTTTGTAAATCAAGGACACAGCGGCTAAGTCACGGTATTGTACAGTATTTTTGCCAAATGCATTACATTTTGTGTATGGGCAGGAAGCCATTTATAAATAAAGTATATAATTAAATTGAGTTTTTTTATTTTGGAATTCTTCCAGTCTTTGAATAAGCATGTAGCCTAATTGCTTCAAGTTTCCCCATCTCCAGTGTTTCCATCATATCTGCAACTTCAAGTTCACACAGAACAGACCCGTCTATCAGATTCTCACGAAAGATAGGAACATATTTCTTTAGCCTCAATGCTTTTAAACTTTCACAAATGTCGTCTATTGATAACTTTAGAACTTCAGTACTAAACTGTTCCTTTTTATCAAGTGTGGTAACTTCTGTAACATCTGTCTTTACAGTTTCAGCCTCGTCTTTTACTTCAGCATATTCTTTCAGGACCTCATAAACATCGCCCTCATCTGCTTCAACAGCTTCAATTGGTCTTCCAGAAACGTATTCTGAAGGTTTGTGCTGTAGCTTTTTGCTTCTTAAATAAAAGAAAAAGAAAATTATTTAAATGATTAACGCCACAATGATAAAAAAACGGTGACAATAAAAGTCACCCGAAAGTGTCTTAAGTCGCCCAAATATGTACATGTATGTGAAAAACTTGAGACATCGGAACTTCCTGATATTTAAAGGTCACTAAATGATACAAATACAACACTTGTCTCACTTGATTCGGCGTTTTTGCAATAAGAAAAATTAGTTGTAAAACGACATTAAGTTATCATTGGTTATAATATCGGAAAACTCACAGAAAATTTATGGTTTAGTAAAACCTCTCCAGAGCGGCCCTCTGTAGAGCAACGATTTCTTTTTGACACCTTAAAAATTTCCCTAAACTGATATTTATTATAAATTTAACCTCTGTAGAGTAACAACCTCTAAACAACGGCCACTGTTTGCAGCTCCAGCAGAGGTAGCACTGTATTTTTTTGGTTTAGGTAGAAGTATATTCGTGTTTAATGCGTCATTCTGTTTCAAATGGACCATTTTACAAGCGAAATCATATAACTTCAAAATGTTCACGTAGAATTCAATTTAGTCAAAATACATTTTACCCGATGGCTTTCATCAAATAACAACAGAATGGTACATTGTGAAGAATTCGCATTCCTTTATATCATGATTTTATGTTAAACGAAGTACGAATACATTTGTTACCTTAGATGGAGCAGATTAAAACATGACTTACTCTTCTGTTTCAGTTATGTTGCATGCTTCTTCATATTCATAGGCTTCGCAGTAAATGCCATTATCTTCATCTTCTTCTTTAACCTGCTCAACTGAGTGTTCAGTTTTTGTTTGTACTTGCTGCATAGGCTTTACAGTTGCTCTTCCTACTTTTGTATTTTGATATTCTCTATGTTTGAAATCCGTTTGAACATTTGTTTGTCGATCTGGTGTAACTTTCTCTCTAGCGGGTGGCTTACCTACTTTGTCTACAGCAGGCTTGGGTGGTCTGTCGGGTACTTTTTCCATTTCCACACCGTCATCGCTTTCCGAGGTTCTTGGTTTAGATAGTTTGTATGCTTTATTCGATGTGTCATCTGCGTCTGCTCTCTTGACTGCTTTGTTACCGTGATGTATTAGCTTAGAAATTAAACCTCCGTGTTTTGCCTTTGGTGGTTCGTGTTCCGGTTTTGAATTGTCCTCTGTCGATGTCTTCTTAGCAATTGTCTTCCCTACTTCTGTAGTGACATTAGCTTTCTTTTTTTCTTCTTGTTTATTAGTAACAGGCTTTCTTGAAGGCAACATCGGTGGTATTTCTTCATACTCGTCATCTTCTGACAACTCTGGTTCCTCTTCGATCACTAGGGTACAAATACAAATCAGCGACTATTAAATAAATAATCAAGTTTGATTTTATAGACCGGGAAGAAATTATTGGCAACCGTTAAACGCAAAGAAAAATATACATCATAGAATCAAGAGTTCCTTAAGGAATGACCTGCATGTTCTACTAAGTTTTCGAAATTCCATGGATACTGAAATAGAGAGCTAATCTCTTTCTTAAACTTACTTTATTGAAATGTCTAAAACCCCTCATATGGCTTTTTAGGTATTCGGATATCGGCTCGTATAAAAAATAGGAGAACTAAATCGGGACCTAGACACTTGTTCGATGTTATGGAGTTTTTACTGGTTTAGGGGGGGGGGGAGGTTCACATGTTACGATGTATTAATATACAATGTAGTTATAAAATCAAATAGAATTGTAGTAGAAATACAGAAAGGCGATATGAAAATGATGAATCGTTAATATAAATAGACTTTTTTAGAATCTGACTTTTTCCTGACTTTCTTTCATGTCTCGTCGTGTCAAATCATCGGCCATCGTACTAGTCAATGTAGCGGGATATATTGGGTGAGATAACATGACAAAATACGGAAATAGGGTGTTACTGAAGTAGTGCGTGATATAAATATAAGTTTTTATTCTTGTTCATAACAATAGAGCTCCTTTACCTCTCTCAATGATTCCTTCTTTGTGCTCGCAAACATCCAGTAGATTTAAAAAGTCGTTTAATGGATACTCACAGAAATCTGAAATTGAGAACAATGATTCCCATTGATATAACCATGTAAGATACAATCATTGTATGTACAGTGAACCCTCTCCAGAACGGCCCTCACTTGAGCAACAACCTACCTTCAACAACAACATTTTGCTACTCCCTAGGATTGTTGCTTTGGATAGGTTGCACTGTCACGTGTTTATGTATAAGAGCATTGGTTTGAGCCCGGTTCGGTTAGTACAACTATAACAGCCTCGTAGATATGCAGTAACCATAGTTATAGTGATACAGGATAAAGTGAATGATCAGATATTATTTCGGGTTTCTATGACTTTACTATAACCATGTTTCACTCTATTTTATGATGACCATTTAACATGTTCCACTCTATTTTATGATGACCATTTTACATGTTCCACTCTATTTTATGATGACCATTTTACATGTTCCACTCTATTTTATTATGACCATTTTACATGTTCCACTGTATTTTATGATGACCATTTTACATGTTCCACTCTATTTTATGATGACCATTTTACATGTTCCACTCTATTTTATGGTGACCATTTTACATGTTCCACTCTATTTTATGATGACCATTTTACATGTTCCACTCTATTTTATGATGACCATTTTACATGTTCCACTCTATTTTATGATGACCATTTTACATGTTCCACTCTATTTTATGATGACCATTTTACATGTTCCACTCTATTTTATGATGACCATTTTACATGTTCCACTCTATTTTATGATGACCATTTTACATGTTCCACTGTATTTTATGATGACCATTTTACATGTTCCACTGTATTTTATGATGACCATTTTACATGTTCCACTCTATTTTATGACGATAACGATATCACTTTACGCGCAGTCAGTGTGTCATTTTGCGTGGAATCAATATGTAGACTCCTTGCTTCTAAGTCTCCGTCATACCAGCTACAGTGCAGCAGATTTCTGGTGGTTATAAAAAATTTAAATGTTGTAATTAAGCCTCATTTTGGCTTAATTTCGATCACATTTTTCACTAGGGTTTAACCTCGCATAAAAGCCAGGGTCGTTTTGGCGATTTTTCCAACATATTTTAAAGCTTGAGGTAGACCCTAGTTGCACACCTGGATAGAACCAACGGTCTTCCGTTAGCTATCTGGACAGCTTCTTGACATGTTGACCCTGTGTGTTGTTCAAGATAACAAATTTGAAAAATACATTAAATTTCGACATGAATCAGAGTATTATTCTCAATGGTTTTAAATCAAAGACTTCATATAATAAAACAGTTGTTAACCTGTGAGCCATTGAATATGAAGTGATATTCACCGACCGAATACCATATTGACCTCGGCTACTGTATAATGATTTGATAAAATAAAAAAGAAAGACCTTTGCACAGTATTTAATTCTAAAATCATGTTCTGCAAATCCGTCCTTGAAAAATAACCTTTTGGAATATAAATCCACAAACCTGGGTTACCATCAGTAATGTCGTAAACCTCTCCACTGGTAGCAGCCTGGTGTGTTAACTGGTTACAATATTTTTCAAATGAAATCTTAGATTTATATTTGAAGCCAGTTATTGGAGATGCCACCAGATCTTCACACAAACACGCCATGCAATGTACGGAATTCATCTTCAAATCTAAAAATAGATTTAAGCTGAAAAAAACTTCTTTTTGGAAACTGTACGATAGTTACCTTTTTTGCTAGTAGCTTTAGAATGGTCTTAGACCGCACATATGTGTTTCTTTTCACAGAAAATATTTTGTATTTATTGTTAAGTCTCAAACTAAAAATTATACTTCTGTTTCTAAAGAATGACAGTGTTTCAGAGTGTGTTAAAAGAATTCCTGGTTAGTAGAGAGTATGTGGGAGGGGGGGGGGGGATTGTTGCTGCACACGCCGGTAGTTTGTGGTATGTTGTATATCATAAAAAAATGGTAAAAAAATGCTAAAATATGACTTGGTTGATAAGAGTGTATGTTTGAGTTTAGCAATTAGTTTTCATCGTAAATAACTAGAAATACAATTAACAAGATGTGATTTTAAAACACAGTGCCCCTCTGACCTACTGACCTGAAAGGAAGAACCAGCATGTGAAGTTTGATGATTGTAGGTGGAAGCGCTTTGATTTTATAGGCATGGTTAAAACAAACAAGCAGACAGACCTGTCAAAACAACATGCACCCGTTCTATTGATACGGGGGTATAAAACGTGCATGAGATTCTAACTATAGCCTGGCATTTGAATGTAATTCATGCTATTAAAGGTAAAATACCGGGTTTCCGCTAACCTCCCACAAACATAAAGGGTCGCTAGATTGGCAGAATGTTTTCAAATATACATTTTAATATCTCTAAGATTTGGTTCTAATGAAAAATATTGGCAAGAGTTAAAATCAAAACAAAATGTTAGTTACTCTTTTGAATACATTATTCGTATGTGTAAAAAGGGAACATATACAACAGTGTGTAGTTTAAATAACCTCATTTTCTTTAATGATATTATTATTTAGTCTATCATTATCAGTAATAAATGTACACATAAAACGAAATCACAAGCTGACTAGCAATCCAACATACGGCCTGGAACGAAAGCGGGATTCGTTAAATAACAATCGCTACCCGTAGCATCTGTGTAATTACATACAAGCAAGGTACGCACCCATAAATTGAAAGATATGTTGTTTTAGTGGTCTAAAATCAGCTGCATTTGCTTTAATTTCAATTTGAATATCTCAATGGAAATTATAAAAACAAAATATTGCAAAGTATAAATGGAAACCACAAGAACTTTAATGGAAATGTGAGAACTTTAATATCAATGGAAAATGCGATTATGGTATTTAAATGGAAAATGTGAGAACTTTAATATCAATAGAAAGTGCGATTATTGTATTTTAATGGGAAATGTGAGAACTTTAATATCAATGGAAAGTGCTATTATGGTATTTTAATGGAAAATGTGAGAACTTTAATATCAATGGAAAGTACGATTATGGTATTTTAATGGAAAATGTGAGAACTTTAATATCAATGGAAAGTGCGATTATGGTATTTAATGGAAGATGTGAGAACTTTAATATCAATGGAAAGTGCGATTATGGTATTTTAATGGAAAATGTTAGAACTTTAATATCAATGGAAAGTGCGATTATGGTATTTTAATGGAAAATGTGAGAACTTTAATATCAATGGAAAGTGCGATTATGGTATTTTAATGGAAAATGTGAGAACTTTAATATCAATGGAAAGTGCGATTATGGTATTTTAATGGAAAATGTGAGAACTTTAATATCAATGGAAAGTGCGATTATGGTATTTTAATGAAAAAAGAGAACTTTAATATCAATGGAAAGTGCGATTATGGTATTTTAATGGAAAATGTGAGAACTTTAATATCAATGGAAAGTGCGATTATGGTATTTTAATGGAAAATGTGAGAACTTTAATATCAATGGAAAGTGCGATTATGGTATTTTAATGGAAAATGTGAGAACTTTAATATCAATGGAAAGTGCGATTATGTTATTTTAATGGAAAATGTGAGAACTTTAATATCAATGGAAAGTGCGATTATGGTATTTTAATGAAAAAAGAGAACTTTAATATCAATGGAAAGTGCGATTATGGTATTTTAATGAAAAAAGAGAACTTTAATATCAATGGAAAGTGCGATTATGGTATTTTAATGAAAAATTTTAGAACTTTAATATCAATGGAAAGTACGATTATGGTATTTTAATGGGAAATGTGAGAACTTTAATATCAATGGAAAGTGCGATTATGGTACTTTAATGGAAAATGTGAGAACTTTAATATCAATGGAAAGTACGATTATGGTATTTTAATGAAAAAAGAGAACTTTTATATCAATGGAAAGTGCGATTATCATGCTATTTTAATGGAAAATGTGAGAACTTTAATCAATGGAAAGTGCGATTATGGCATTTTAATGGAAAATGTGAGAACTTTAATATCAATGGAAAGTGCGATTATGGTATTCTAATGGAAAATGTGAGAACTTTAATATCAATGGAAAGTGCGATTATGGTATTTTAATGGAAGATGTGAGAACTTTAATATCAATGGAAAGTGCGATTATAGTATTTTAATGGAAAATGTTAGAACTTTAATATCAATGGAAAGTGCGATTATAGTATTCTAATGGAAAATGTGAGAACTTTAATATCAATGGAAAGTGCGATTATAGTATTTTAATGGAAAATGTGAGAACTTTAATATCAATGGAAAGTGCGATTATGGTATTTTAATGGAAAATGTTAGAACTTTAATATCAATGGAAAGTGCGATTATGGTATTTTAATGGAAAATGTTAGAACTTTAATATCAATGGAAAGTGCGATTATGGTATTTTAATGGAAAATGTGAGAACTTTAATATCAATGGAAAGTGCGATTATGGTATTTTAATGGAAAATGTGAGAACTTTAATATCAATGGAAAGTGCGATTATGGTATTTTAATGGAAAATGTGAGAACTTTAATATCAATGGAAAGTGCGATTATGGTATTTTAATGGAAAATGTTAGAACTTTAATATCAATGGAATGTACGATTATGGTATTTTAATGGAAGATGTGAGAACTTTAATATCAATGGAAAGTACGATTATGGTATTTTAATGGAAAATGTTAGAACTTTAATATCAATGGAAAGTACGATTATGGTATTTTAATGGAAAATGTTAGAACTTTAATATCAATGGAAAGTGCGATTATGGTATTTTAATGGAAAATGTGAGAACTTTAATATCAATGGAAAGTGCGATTATGGTATTTTAATGGAAAATTTGAGAACTTTAATATCAATGGAAAATGCGATTATGGTATTTTAATGGAAAATGTGAGAACTTTAATATCAATGGAAAGTGCGATTATGGTATTTTAATGGAAAATGTGAGAACTTTAATATCAATGGAAAGTGCGATTATGGTATTTTAATGGAAAATGTGAGAACTTTAATATCAATGGAAAGTGCGATTATGGTATTTTAATGGAAAATGTGAGAACTTTAATATCAATGGAAAGTGCGATTATGGTATTTTAATGGAAAATGTGAGAACTTTAATATCAATGGAAAGTGCGATTATGGTATTTTAATGGAAAATGTGAGAATTTTTATTGCAAAGGAAAGAGTGAAATAAATACTTCAGATCACGTGCCGATAGTTCATTTTGTATCTTGAGGTCGTTGTGGATCACGTGTCATGGAGGTTGCAATTACAGGCAGGATGGGTAGGGGAGGTAATCAATAAATAGCTCTTACCGATAGTAAGTGACGGAGTTGCCTCCCTTATAAATATGCCACCGGTAGCTTAAATTAGGATTTTGTAAATCATAAGGATAAAGTATCCTACTACAAGCTTTTAATGATCATATACAAAAGTTGAATAAATCATGATTCTTATAAATTCCGATATTCAAACACGATTGAGTAGTATATTAACTTCCAACCAAACAAAGATATATCTCATATATTTTCATTACAATCAGTACTTTTATTATGAATTGCTATACATTGTGTATGATAAAATTACATTATTTCAGAACATTTTGTTTAGAAACAGCAAGTATGATAATAAAATCGTGCATTCGCAAAGAAAATATTTTTGCTAACCGGAAGCTGCAAATAAAAGTAGTACCTGACATGTCAATACAGTTCATCATGAAGAATGGCTCCTTATAACGTATTTTTATCAGCAAATGTTCAAAGTCTTTTGAAATTTGTCTCGATGTCCCCACTCTGATGGCATAGCCAGGATCGTTCGCCATTGCAATATGAACCGGAAATGTTTCGGTGTCGGCCAAAATTTCACCCAGTCTTTTTCTGCTTCCGTCTGTTGTTTGAAAAGAAGAAGAAAAAACATTGGTACATGACGACTTAACTGGTTCCCGTTGACTTGTGTGTACAAAGCCTTTAGTGCACTGAAACATGGAACGGGAACCAGTTTACATGACGACAACACATCAAAGGGAATTAACTCTTGATTATAGTAAGATGATTGTAATAATAGAGCCTTGATTTTACGAGATTAGGAAAATATAGTTTAAAGTTTATATATATTTGTACCACGTGACGATTGTTGTACATTTATGTGTTGCTCTCAACACCAGGAAACGTGTATTTATTTTATATACAATGTATACAGCATTTAAATCATAAAAAATATGAATTTATATAGATCATACGATGTGCCGATACATTTCTATTAGCAGTTTTATAAGAATGTTTACACACAAAAAACAACAATGATAATGTGGCATGAATTAAAACTATCCTTGCAAATGTTTCATGGTATAAATTTCCACTTTAAATTCATCGAGGTGTATGCAATTATTTAGCATGCAAATGTAATTATATCTCAAGTTTCCCTTTTCTTTTGGTATCGCAACTTTTTGTGGCCACCTCTGAATAACAACACCCTGTGAATGACGGTCATTCCTTGAAAAACGTTTATTTTGAACTAAATGGCCTCCACTAAAAGGCCGCGTGCCAATAAAGGACACACTTAGTATTACAAATGATGACTGTGTTCACAGGTATGACTATAAGTGTACATTTAATTGTGACATAAATATGTTTGAATTTATCAATCTACTCATGCTATTCTATTTCTTATTGTCCTCTCGGGCCCGCAAGGCTTAATGGGCTTGGGTTTCTCAAAATAACATATTCATACACAGTTTATTACTAACCATGAATTATTATGACTGTATGTATGTAGGTTTGCCTTCTTGAATTGAAGAATGAACGTGAGTTGAATTGTTTGATTCTTTTGAGAACAATGTCATTATGATTTTATTCAATTGAGATTTGAGAGGTAATAATTGTGTATGTGAAATCTAAGAAGTGAGGATTACTTATTCTTAGGCAATTCATCTGGATAAACACCGATATCACGTGTCAATCTATGTAAAGCAACGTTATTATTACGCTTAATAGGCGGGCTGCTTATATTCAATGCAGGTTGCGAACTTTCTAAAACTCCAAAACGAAGTAACTGAAGCCTTATTCGTTAAAATGTCAATTTAGATAAAAAATATCCATGTTTAACGTGCTTCGAATAATTTAATAACATCAAGATAAATAAATTAGATACGCTTACAGTTTAATTACGCACAACAATATAAAGTACAGTTAGAAAACAGAACTTCCTAGTTCTCGAAATAGATCCTATTGATTTGAAACCATCAACAAACAAAGTATGACCAAAATCTTGATACAGTAAACAAAGTATATTCACAAAGATATGTGATATGGTTTCCTTCCTTTTGCTAATGTACAGTCAAACACCAATCGTACCCACTCAGGCATTTCCGTAACTGAGAAATACGCGTCGTACATAAGTGTAAGGTTTCAAATTTGTGTTATGCGGTTTCCGGTCGCTACTTTTTCAACACTGGGTACTCATTTCCACGAGCCATTTTCAGAATTACAGACTTTCATCGAGATAGAACTTCTCGAAAAGAGCATTTCAGAAGGAAACGGGACCCACGCTGATTTGCAACAAGTCTATCCCAGATGTCGTGTCTTCCGTCAAATGAAAAGATTCGGGTGACTTTCCTTTTTATACTCCCAGTAGCGACGAAATGAGATGATATTCGGGGGACATATTTGCGATGTTTGGTGAGTATAGATTAAATCTAACGTCTGTGCGAGTATGACAATCACAGAAACCGAGTGCCTATGGTTTAAAAATTTGTTTACTGATAAACTCACATTTGTCATGACCAATGACTTGTTGGAATTTCGCGAGGCTTTTTTCAGGTATGGTTAGTACGGCATCTTTGTACATTTTCACTCTACGTGTGTCTTCGGCTGCAGCACGTGGCTGGAGAGAAATACAATGCAGACGAATAACCTGAAAGTTAAATCAGAAGAAAACATATTAAACCGAATAATCACGTGATGTGTGTTTTTTTAACTGAAAGATGGTTCAGCATTCTATAGCCGTCACTCGCTCGGTGCACATGAATTTGTATGCTGATGTGTTTGATATCCAATCAGATCAGTTTGTACATAAGACAATTTGACGGCATATCCTTCTATCAATATTATATACATAACTTATCATATAAGTTAACACAATGATAACTATATTTGATCTAAGTATACATGTACACTCATTGTGAATAATACAAGATGATTACTCGAGGTCCGTACAAGCATGCATGACGAGCAAACTCATGTAATATTAGCATATTTTTATACGGTACAGTGAGACCCAGCTTTTTGTCCACCTAGATATTAAGGCAGCGACCAATTATATTCATGTATTACGACCACTTCCGATTGGACTGGTTCCCATTTTTCTTCTCTATACAGTGCAGCCTCTCCCAAGCAACACCCTTTGGGAATAGCAAAATAGAGAAGTTAAATTAATAGTTAAATCGTGCAGTGAGAAAAATCATACTGTTGTTGAAGGGAGGTTGTTACTCAAGAGTGGGTCGCTCTTGAGAGGCTGTACTGTATTTCAATATGATAAATTTATGACCGTGCGGTCCCAAAGACGGTTTCAATATCGGGGCGATACTGTATTCGATTAAACGACACTATTTTTTAATGTGTTATCAATAATGATGTACGTCCATTAGTCTAATCTTAAAAGCAGTCTTAAAGGGGCATGCCCAGGAACTGCTGTGTCTTGGGTTTTATACACCAAAAATGCGTTTATCACTTGTAAAAACAATTATTACCGAAAAGTCAAAGAAGAATGTGCCTTCAAAAATGGCCCTATAACGCACGCGTGGGTATTTGTATGCCGGTTTAAATAAAAGGCTTACAAGCCTTTTATTGACGACAACGATATTTCCGATACGTCTGAGAATTTAACATAGCGTGCGCGCTGCCTTTCAAGCAGCAAAACAATGATATTTACCTATAATTGATCGACAGATAAGCTTTATGTCGCAAACAATGAACATGACATGAGCAATACTTACCATTTCACAGTTTGTTGACATTTTTTCCGCTTTTGACAGATCCCGAAAGGGTCGAGTTATGAAAATGACGAATATTTTCTAAGGCGTAATCGGCAGGTTTGGTAAATCTTGAAATGTGTATTTTGAGTCAAATAGCGGGACATTTCGTAAATATTTTACAGGACTTTCATTAATTGATTTTGGCATTCAAATGATACCAATTTGATTTATATTCGAGACGCTTCAGTTCCAGGGCATGCCCCTTTTATATCAAAGATAGATAGATTAATAGATACTAGTTTATACTAAAAACAATAGACACGTTAAGTATACCATTTTTATACGACAGGAAGAGTGCGGCGTCACCAAAAATATCTTGTAGTATGAATTAACACTTTGATACACAATAGAAGCAGTATATTATGGTGTGTCCAATCAAAAAATATTAGTTACATTAAATAAATATCAGCCTTAGGCAACAAAAACACGTTGACATTAATATTCATACGCAGCGAAACCTGTGTTAGTGGTCACCTCCTAAGAAAAGCAACCCTGTGAAAAAGGTCATTATCTTTAAATCATTGAATACTAAGAACAAAATGATCTCCGACTAATGGCTCATTTTGTCTTGGCCTTTGTTTACAGTTTTGACAGCTAATGCAAACAAACAATATACGATATACAGTACAACCTCTCCAGAGCGGCCCTCTGTAGAGCATTAACTTCTCTATAACAACAACTTTAAAATTTTCCCTAAGTTGATATTTACTCTAATTTTACCCTCTGTAGAGCAACAACCTCTAAACAACGGTCAATATTTAAAGCTCCCACAGGGTATTGCTCTACAGAGGTTGACCTGTATGTTCGTAATACTAGCACAGTCATTATTATGTTAAAAATATGTATACATAAAAAACATGACACACGCAGTACTTAGATTTGCATTTGTAATTCATTTTGTAAGTTGTATATCCTTGTACTGGGTCTTTAAAAAAGCAACAGTTTTGTCTAAATGAGCTTTATAACAAGGAAAAACACGATATGATGATAGATACAGATTACAATAGTATACAGACAATAAATGATTAAAGAAAACATTTCTCTTCGTAGAAGTTCACAGACAGTAATATGATTTGTTTTATTTATTTGTGATTTTCGCCTCTTTTAAACAGTCAGGGTCATGTATGAGGCGGGCAGTTCACTTAACTATCGTTTCCATGGGAAGAACCAATACTAGACTCACATCCTGCGTAAGCAACTATCAACTTCCTCACATAAAGAAACGTGGTCGGTAGCTGAGCTCGAACCCATGGCCCTCTATCAGTGAGAGGTTACAATGATTTGAAGTCAGCTACATTAACCACTCGACAATGGAGGCGGGTCCAAACACAGAATGAAGTTAAGGATAATGCATTGTTTTTTATTAATATTTACAGTAAAACACGACTGTAGCAAAGTCCAATGCTATGACATATTTACAGACTTTCCTCGAAAACGCCTTACTTTATTCCATTGTTGAGGAAATGGTAACAAATAGATATAGTAAAACTCATGAAAACCGGACTCGCTGTAAACCGGAATTCTCTGAAAATTGTTGGACGATTGTTGCAATATTTTTTGTGTGTAATTTTTCAAAAATTCTCTGAAAACCGAAATACTCGGAAAACCAGACTTTTAGCCCAGTCCGGAACGGGTCCAGTTTTCTGGGTTTTAACTGTACTTGTCATGTATATATTGAAGTTATTTTTCGGTTCTTCATTATTTTACTTTAACCGGGTTCTACTGTATATAAAGTACCTGGAAGTTATCGTAACAGTCGTATCTTGTTGTACCGTAGTTACCTCCCTGTATACAAATCAACATTGGTAGTTTGTTTTTGTATTTAACGTATAGCTCTCGAAAATTGTATGCGTCGTTTTCATCGAACTGGAACAAGTCCGAGGCAGACCTAATATATAGAAAAATATGACATATACCAACAAACCATCAAAATCTCTGATTTACCAAAATTTTACTTTTTGATGATACAATTTCTTCCAAAAATAAGAAAACATGATTTCAGAAAAAACATCTTGAGTTTAGTATTTACCCCCAAACAGAGCATTAATTTTCTGGAATAAAAAATATTTATCACTCACCGAACTACTTCTCCTTCCGGTATTTGCATAAATTCCATTTTAACAAACAGCGAACATACACTTCGGGTAAATATTCAAATCCAAGTCAGAAATTTTCGGAAGAGAAATCTTTCTGCTGTCGTTTTATGACAAGTTGGCGCTTTGATATTAGTCATATGTTGCCAAACACATCAGCGACCTTGAAAAAACTTCACACTGCAACACACTGCATCATTCCTTTTGAATACATGGACGTGAAGTCATGTGATCGTTTAGTATTCAAGTCACTTGAAGAGCATATACAGCAATAACGTTATCACAGCCTGTTATTTTTACTTCCTATTTCATAATCGAATCGTCTGCTTAAATGTTGACGTAATTTAAACCCAAGATAAATATAATGTCAACTGGGTATTGTAAACAGTCAAACTTATACATATCTATAAATTCAACATATCTATATATATAATCAACAGAAAACAATGTTACAATTACGCAATTATACACATTGTATACAATTTTTATTTAAGTTAATTCATGTGCTTCCGTGTAACACAAAAAAATAATGTCACGGTACTTTGAAATAAAATGTCAATTGCTTAACTTCCTTATAGTTAAAAAATCCAACCCACCCCTACCCGCCTCTTTAACCTATATTTTAAACCAATAAAATCAATACATGCTTTATTTTACGATAAAACACAGATGACTGGTTCCGTTTTACCCATCCGTTTGGAACCTAGAAAATATGGTTGCTGATGAAAAGTTTTACATAGAGGAGTATCAATAAGTTTCATCTAAAAAGTGTATTCAGTGCGAATTAGCTTGTGATAAAAATAGGAATAGCAAATATCTTTTTATGTTTACAAACCAATTACTTCTCAAATTAACATACGACATGTACGCCAGTAAACGCACATTGGAATGTTTGAAATGCGACTGAAATTAAACAAATATACCCACGTTTAGTCACAAGCAAAAAGACCCACAGCCCTAATTCCAAAGAATAAAGGGCATTAAAAGTGTTTTTATGTTACTCATAAAAATCATTTAAATCTGAAAAAATGTTCCCGTCGTGAGATTTTGCAGTAATTCGGTGCATATTTTAAATAAATCAAAATTGCATTTTGTTATTGAATTCATTAAATAAGTTGTGAATACAATTTTAATTTTAAAATACACAAACAAGTAAATCAAAGGTATCCTAGCTTTAAGTAAGTAGACAAAATTAAACTTTCATCTCGGTTTGGAAAAATAGAGAATACATGTACATGGTTGGTGCCGAGATGGAGAACGTTTATCCGGTGAGGCTTAGAACGATGAAATTGGCGAGCCCCTATCTATTTTTTTTGTCCGGTTTCGCAGTCAAACTAGACCTAATAGGACACCGGTGACTATCTAATACATTGCACTTAAATTATTGATAAAAATAATTGATCAGTGTTATTATTTTTCTTATTTCTCTTGATAAAGTTGGTGATGATAATGGTTTTGGTAGTGATGGTAAAGTTGATGGAGTTAATGAAGTTTGAGATGATAAAGATTTTGGTGTTGTTCAATTTTTCCTAATTTTCGAAATATGTGGATTAACTATCAACTAATCAGCCAATCATTCAATCCAATAAAATTCCATTATCTACACAAGTGAACAGATATTTAGGTAATAATCATTATCACCACCAACTCAACAGTTGATATTAACTTCACGTGAACACTAACTCCATTAACAACACCAACTTCATTATCTACACCAAGATTATCATCATCACCATAATCATTATCATCACCAAAATCATTATCACCATCAATTTCATTATCATCAAGATTACCATTGCCAACTATATCACCACCACAAAAATCATTATCATCATCAACTTTATCATCATTAACATTACCATCACCAACTGCATTATCATCATCAACTTTATCATCATCAACATTACCAACTTTATCATCATCATCAAAATCATTATCATCATCAATTGCATTATCATCATCAACTTTATCATCATTAACATTATCATCACCAACTGCATTATCATCATCAACTTTATCATCATCAACATTACCAACTTTATCATCATCATCAAAATCATTATCATCACCAACTGCATTATCATCATCAACTTTATCATCATCATCAAAATCATTATCATCATCAACTCTATCATCATCAACTGCATTAGCATCATCAACTTTATCATCATCAACATTACCATTACCAGCTGCATTATCATCATCACCAAAATCATTATCATCACCAACTTTATCATCACTACCAACTTCATCACCTACAATCATTACAACAGGTATCTTTCTTCTAAAATATTCAATGGTTCCAATTTCAAATTCTATCAGCAATCCCACTGCAGTGTTTTTAAAGTGCAGAGAGTGAATTATGTGTAAGTTAATTAAATGCATTTTTATCCCGATCTTGATATTCAATCTTGTGTCTTAATTACTTTGTATCATCGTAGCAAGTGCACCATGTTAACATTAGTGGAGGTGCGGATAAATACTCTAGGAATATTGTTGAGAATCTACTGTCTACTGTATGACATTATTATGTGGTTTGGTACTATATATATTAATAATAATAATATAATAATGATAATGGTAAGACCCAGTAAATGTTGTTAGTACTGATGATGATGACATAGTTAATGATGAAAATAATAATCATATTGATAACAATGATGATATCTTAGTAGATGTTGCTGATGCCGCTGATAATGACGATATCAACGATAATACTGAAGGTTATGTTTATAAAAATGATGATGTTTTAATTATGTTGGTCGTAATGACTGCGTTTGATAATAATACTTCTACTACTGCTGATTATGTTGACAATAGCGACATGGGTGACAATAATGATGCTTCTAGAGGTGGGTAATGATGATGACCATAGTTTTGTTTTAACTTAAAAGTATAAACCCTTATACATTATGGGTTCAAATTGCATGTAAATTATGGGTGTAAAGACCGCATTCACTGTTGAGTCATGTAATCCTAGTATTACAGGCACTAAGAATTTGTTATACTTTGTTATACAGCGCATGTTCGTGTTTTTTGCGTGTGTTTTGAGTATCGTATTGTTACAAACACGGATTGAATACATGTATGATGAATTGAGGATAACACGCTGTTCTAATGTCCTTGTAAATGTAGTCTTTACTTTGTTTTCCTGTATCTAGATGTAGATTATCAATACATTATTATAGTTTACCTGTATCTAATGGTGTATTGTTTAACAAGACATGGTTATAGTTTACATGTATCTAGTAGTGTGTTGTTTAACAAGACATGGTTATAGTTTACATCTATCTAGTAGTGTGTTGTTTAACAAGACATGGTTATAGTTTACATGTATCTAGTAGTGTGTTGTTTAACAAGACATGGTTATAGTTTACCTGTATCTAGTGATATGCTGTTTAACAAGACATGGTTATAGTTTACCTGTATCTAGTAGTGTGTTGTTTAACAAGACATGGTTATAGTTTACCTGTATCTAGTAGTGTGTTGTTTAACAAGACATGGTTATAGTTTACCTGTATCTAGTGATATGCTGTTTAACAAGACATGGTTATAGTTTACCTGTATCTAGTAGTGTATTGTTTAACAAGACATGGTTATAGTTTACCTGTATCTAGTAGTGTGTTGTTTAACAAGACATGGTTATAGTTTACATCTATCTAGTAGTGTATTGTTTAACAAGACATGGTTATAGTTTACATCTATCTAGTAGGGTGTTGTTTAACAAGACATGGTTATAGTTTACATCTATCTAGTAGTGTGTTGTTTAACAAGACATGGTTATAGTTTACATCTATCTAGTAGGGTGTTGTTTAACAAGACATGGTTATAGTTTACATCTATCTAGTAGGGTGTTGTTTAACAAGACATGGTTATAGTTTACATCTATCTAGTAGGGTGTTGTTTAACAAGACATGGTTATAGTTTACATCTATCTAGTAGTGTATTGTTTAACAAGACATGGTTATAGTTTACATCTATCTAGTAGTGTGTTGTTTAACAAGACATGGTTATAGTTTACATCTATCTAGTAGGGTGTTGTTTAACAAGACATGGTTATAGTTTACATCTATCTAGTAGTGTGTTGTTTAACAAGACATGGTTATAGTTTACATGTATCTAGTAGTATGTTGTTTAACAAGACATGGTTATAGTTTACATCTATCTAGTAGGGTGTTGTTTAACAAGACATGGTTATAGTTTACATCTATCTAGTAGTGTGTTGTTTAACAAGACATGGGACATGGTTACAGTTTACCTGTATCTAGTAGTGTGTTGTTTAACAAGACATGGTTATAGTTTACATCTATCTAGTAGTGTGTTGTTTAACAAGACATGGTTATAGTTTACATCTATCTAGTAGTGTGTTGTTTAACAAGACATGGTTATAGTTTACATCTATCTAGTAGTGTATTGTTTAACAAGACATGGTTACAGTTTACCTGTATCTAGTAGTGTATTGTTTAACAAGACATGGTTATAGTTTACCTGTATCTAGTAGTGTGTTGTTTAACAAGACATGGTTATAGTTTACATCTATCTAGTAGTGTATTGTTTAACAAGACATGGTTATAGTTTACCTGTATCTAGTGATATGCTGTTTAACAAGACATGGTTATAGTTTACCTGTATCTAGTAGTGTATTGTTTAACAAGACATGGTTATAGTTTACCTGTATCTAGTAGTGTGTTGTTTAACAAGACATGGTTATAGTTTACATCTATCTAGTAGTGTATTGTTTAACAAGACATGGTTATAGTTTACATCTATCTAGTAGTGTGTTGTTTAACAAGACATGGTTATAGTTAACATCTATCTAGTAGTGTGTTGTTTAACAAGACATGGTTACAGTTTACCTGTATCTAGTAGTGTATTGTTTAACAAGACATGGTTATAGTTTACCTGTATCTAGTAGTGTATTGTTTAACAAGACATGGTTATAGTTCACCTGTATCTAGTGGTGTGTTGCTCAACAAGACATGGTTATAGTTTACCTGTATCTAGTAGTGTATTGTTTAACAAGACATGGTTATAGTTTACCTGTATCTAGTGGTGTGTTGCTTAACAAGACATGGTTATAGTTTACATCTATCTAGTAGTGTGTTGTTTAACAAGACATGGTTATAGTTTACATGTATCTAGTAGTGTATTGTTTAACAAGACATGGTTATAGTTTACATCTATCTAGTGGTGTATTGTTTAACAAGACATGGTTATAGTTTACCTGTATCTAGTAGTATGTTGTTTAACAAGACATGGTTATAGTTTACATCTATCTAGTAGTGTGTTGTTTAACAAGACATGGTTATAGTTTACATCTATCTAGTAGTATGTTGTTTAACAAGACATGGTTATAGTTTACCTGTATCTAGTAGTGTGTTGCTTAACAAGACATGGTTATAGTTTACATCTATCTAGTAGTATGTTGTTTAACAAGACATGGTTATAGTTTACATGTATCTAGTAGTGTGTTGCTTAACAAGACATGGTTATAGTTTACATCTATCTAGTAGTGTGTTGCTTAACAAGACATGGTTATAGTTTACATGTATCTAGTAGTGTGTTGCTTAACAAGACATGGTTATAGTTTACATGTATCTAGTAGTATGTTGTTTAACAAGACATGGTTATAGTTTACATCTATCTAGTAGTGTGTTGCTTAACAAGACATGGTTATAGTTTACATGTATCTAGTAGTGTGTTGTTTAACAAGACATGGTTATAGTTTACCTGTATCTAGTAGTGTGTTGCTTAACAAGACATGGTTATAGTTTACCTGTATCTAGTAGTGTGTTGCTTAACAAGACATGGTTATAGTTTACATCTATCTAGTAGTATGTTGTTTAACAAGACATGGTTATAGTTTACATGTATCTAGTAGTGTGTTGCTTAACAAGACATGGTTATAGTTTACATCTATCTAGTAGTGTGTTGTTTGACAAGACATGGTTATAGTTTACATGTATCTAGTAGTGTATTGCTTAACAAGACATGGTTATAGTTTACCTGTATCTAGTGATATGCTGTTTAACAAGACATGGTTATAGTTTACATGTATCTAGTGATATGCTGTTTAACAAGACATGGTTATAGTTTACCTGTATGTAGTGATATGCTGTTTAACAAGACATGGTTATAGTTTACCTGTATCTAGTGATATGCTGTTTAACAAGACATGGTTATAGTTTACATGTATCTAGTAGTATGTTGCTTAACAAGACATGGCTATAGTTTACCTGTATCTAGTAGTATGTTGTTTAACAAGACATGGTTATAGTTTACCTGTATCTAGTGATATGCTGTTTAACAAGACATGGTTATAGTTTACCTGTATCTAGTGATATGTTGCTTAACAAGACATGGTTATAGTTTACCTGTATCTAGTAGTATGTTGTTTAACAAGACATGGTTATAGTTTACATGTATCTATAGTGATGTGTTGTTTAACAAGACATGGTTACAGTTTACCTGTATCTAGTGGTGTTTTGTTTAACAATACATGGTTACAGTTTACCTGTATCTAGTGGTGTTTTGTTTAACAATACATGGTTACAGTTTACCTGTATCTAGTGGTGTTTTGTTTAACAATACATGGTTACAGTTTACCTGTATCTAGTGATGTGTTGTTTAACAAGACATGGTTAAAGTTTACATGTAACCTGTGATGTGTTGTTTAACAAGACATGGTTATAGTTTACATGTATCTATATTGATGTATTGTTTAACAAGACATGGTTACAGTTCACATGTATCTATAGTGATGTGTTGTTTAACAAGACATGGTTATAGCTTACCTCTATCTAGTGGTGTTTTGTTTAACAAGACATGGTTATTTCTCTGTCAATACCTCCAGTGTTCTTTACCAGTATATTTCCTGTTATCAATAGTGTTTGTCCTTGGCTTCGTTATAAGTGAATACTTAAGACTGTGGTTATTTTACCTTTTGTTTAGTTGTTCTCGTCTAAACTTTTAGTGAATAAAAACTTGAAATATAATACACAGAAAAGGTGCGACGTAGTTGCTTTCATAACTTCCTATTTGGTCCGACATGCATTATCGGCGATCAGTTTTTGAAAAAAGAACGGATTCTATTGCTAGTCTATCGATGTATTAAAATACCTTATTTGTGTTAACATTTCTGCAGGGTTTATTTATATACACAAGTGATCATAAAGAAGATTTTAGCAGGTATGTTTATTTTTATATTCATCCACTTAAGTGTGTTATTCGGTTATCAAAATATTAATTTTTTTATAAGGATTTATGATCTTCATATGTTACGTTATTTTTTATTTGGATTTTATTGATTGTTCGTATTAATTTACAAATGGAGTTCACGTAGATAATTGTAAGTAATTATCAACTCTTACTCAGGCAGGGTTTTTTTTATTTGGATTTAACGCCGTTTTCAACATTTTTTCTGTTACCGGTATATACGGCAGCCGTTTGACTAACAAGTATTAACCCTTCCACAAGGCACTCCACACATGGAGGACACTCCACACATGGAGGACACTCCACACATGGAGGACACTCCACACATGGAGGACAATGGACATTTTGTCAAAATTTCATGGAAGGGTACGAGCTGCCGCACCGGGAGTCGAACCTGGTCCGATAAGGTTTTGATTTATTTTTATCGCGTTCTGTACACAAGATATATGTATAAGGTGTTTCAAATTCACTTTTTAATTTTTATATAATTTCCTGTTGGTTGCTGTTGAGTAACTTGTGAACGTGAAAAGGAATACTGAGATAATGTAGTTTAGCACCGTAAAGCAAAAGTTGTATCTTGATTTACACCTATTTACCACTGTCCTACTTATTTGCTGTGGTCACAAATGAGTGTAATGACATTACTGCTCATGATCATTGTCAACATGCCTTTGTATATATAGTCTGGTTCCCGATTTTGCTGATTACAAAGCAAAGCTATTAACGTAGTGGTAGGGGAAGGAACTCCAGATTATTGTGTATACAGCTGTATGTACCGATCACTTAAACTGGTTCCCGTTGACTTGTGTGTACAGTGCAACATGGAACGGGAACCAGTTTACCGATCACTTAGTCTGGATTACCTGCCCCTGACACTACGACTAATAATCAGGGAACCAGACTACCGATCACTTAGCTTCTGGCAATCGTAACATCTCGGCCATTTCGGCATCAAAGAAATGCGCAATTTTCTTTAAACAAACTCTAAGGTGTTCCGACTGAGCTACTGGGTTACATCACATGTGGACTACCCAAAATGTTACCTGGAGAATAGTTGACACCAGTTACTAGTAAATTGACCTTTCTCTAACTACCTTTATTTGAATGATACAGCTGTCCTCGGGCGTCCTTTTACAATGGGCTGTTCTGTTTGGTCTAGCTGATTTTCTCTACAACTAATTTAATCAATGGACCTTTATGGAAAATGTTTATATGGAATTCATCACACTTTTGAACCAATAATAGCACCAACACCCTCTGTTGCATTTTTTGTCGTAAAACAAACAAAGACGTTCATTTACAGGTGATATCGTTTCATTCCTTTCCTCTCAAGATAAAAAGACATGTTTTTTATTGAACATTTAGAGAGAATTACTAGAATTACATATCTAGATGAATGTTTAGTTAAACCTGTCGAACTTTTATCTTGCCTTTCTTGTCGTTACGGTACCATAGTTACTAAAGTAGAGCATCATATATTCAGTTTCATCAGAGTGTTAGGATGTATTTTCAAACTTTTTTTTCGATCTCATGACAGCAATCTCTAACCAGAGTTGTCGTGTCCGTTACGCTCACCGTGACTAACCTCTGTCAATGTCTAAAAAGTAGTCCGGCGTCACAATGACAGATATATTTGATTTCAAAATGGCGACAACACCTCGAAAAGAAACTAAAATATATTGTATTGTTAGTTTATCTAAAAAGAATCGCACACTTAAAGTAAATGGTAGGAAACTGACACCCGAGTGATATGTTATATTCACGTGTTGCTTTTTTACTTCGGTATTTATCCGCTAAGTTAGGTTTAGTGTAAAATTGTTAAATAATCCCTAATGGCACGGCTTATAACGGAGCAAATTAAAGCGTAATTCTAAAATGATATGAAATATTTCACAAATACACACAAAAGATTATCATTCATGAAAGTCTGGTTTGCATTGAGACGTTGTCTGAGGTATGTGTGTGGATTGGAAAGGAACGACAACTCTGGGTAGAGATTGTGATAAACTGGTTCCCGTTGACTTGTGTGTTGGTGCACTGCATCATGGAACGGGAACCAGTTTAAGATTGTGATAGACTGGTTTCTGTTCTATGTTGCAGTGCACCAAAGGCTTGTACACACAAGTCAACGGGAACCAGTTGAAGATTGGTTCGGAGTACTTCGGGAATTTAAAGTGGTTGTTCGCTTATCCTCGAAAATATGTCGAATTTTATAAATAGAAATTGTTTCAGTGATAAGAATGGATATCCTTGCATATACATATCATAAAATGCATGTAGTATAAAAAGATTAATCCAGCTGTGATAGATAAAACCTAACTATTAAAAACTGGGTCATCAACTTGGTGCAGAATAATGCTTAACTATTGCTAATTGATTAGATTGTTAGTAAGACGTTTAATCCAGGTTTTCGTCCAGTAGAGCAGAACAAAAGGTGATCATCAGTCATGGAATTCGTCTCCGAGAAGAAGGACTACAATGTCACTGAATTTTACGAGCATTTCGGCGAAGAATTGCCAAAAGTGGTTAAAGTGAATCAAGGTTACTTCGGAGAAATTGCGAGTGATGTGTTTGATAAAGATGAGGTACCTGATTCTCTATGTTTCTATGTGTAATTTAACTAAATGTTAAGTATGTAACATTGACTATGAATTATGTTGAATTGGCTATGAATTGTATAAAATTGGATATGAATTATGTTGTATTGGCTATGAATTGTATAAAATTGGATAGTATTTGCTATGAATTATATAAAATTCTATATGAATTATGTTGTATTTGCTATGAATTATATAAAATTGGATATGAATTATGTTGTATTGGCTTTAAATTATGTTATATTGGGCGGCTATAGATTGTGTTTTGTTGGTTATGGATTATGCTATATTGGCTACCAATTATGTTATATTGGCTATAGAGTATGTTATTTTGCAATGTAAGGTGATTCAAAACTAAATTACATACGCTTGCAATCATGCAATATCATATTACGATTATGTAATATTAGTATTACCTATATGCATATGGTTCATTTCATGTCTTTTGGTGTATCGTTTAATAAGCCGTTAGCATGCAATTTTGTTAGTCAATATACAATATGATATGGACACTTCATTTCTTTAAGTCATGCCTAGATAACACTACTAAATTGCATTCTTTTCGCGAAGTTTTATAACTTCCTGATTAAGAATTAATCTGTGAAACATTATAAAATATTAAGCTCATATTTTTAAACTCCCTTTTATGTTTTCATTTTACGCTGTCATATATTGATATTGTCAGTAATCAAGTTCAAGCTCTCATTTTAAGCTCACATTTTCAGCTCATTTTTACGCTCTCATTTTACTCTTGCATTTTTAAGTTCATAGTTACGCTCAATTTTTACGCTCATATTTTAAGCAAATGATATTAAGCTCAAATTTCGAAGCTCATATGTTAGCTCAAATTTTCCGATATACATTTTTTGTAAAAGACCAAACTCAAACATTGTGTAAACAAGCCCAAGAGGAGGCCTGTGTTCACATGTATGACTGTATTTTGAAATGAAGCTATATCAGTTTCATTGATTTGATAGGTAATCTGGCTGAATACGATTTCCAAGCAAAAACGAGTGATTGCAAAGTTCCAGCTAGCTAATCATTCAATGAGATTGTTGAGTATTCCAGTAACGTACGAAGAAAAGCTGTGCGTCGTGAAGCACGGAAAACGTGAGTGACAATTGTATATTATCAAGTTTACTAAATTGTCGAATATTCCATAATTAGTTAGACTCACCTCCTTATTTACGTCCCTAAACTATTTAGTAAACGCCCCTTATTCAGTTGACACCCCTTAATTGATTAATTAACGCCCCTCTATTAATTAAATTAATTAAACATTTAAACGCTCCTCATTCAAATGACGCCCCTTATTTAATTAATCATCGACCCTCATTTATTTTAACACCCCTCAATCAATTAGCATCCCTTCATTAATTAAATGCCTTAATTTATTAAATTCCCTCAATTAATTAAAGAAAAAACGATGAATTGATGGATTCCGGCATATTATACTACACTTTTCTATTATATGCTATTACACGTATTATATGTCTTGTAACTATAAGACAATGTATAATTATGTTTGACTTCTTCTAGTGGGAAAACCTAAACTGCTGCAGGCCATCTTGGAGAAAGGACATTTTCCTTTGGATGTCCAATTTCCAAAGGACCATCACATAAATGTTGGCAGCCATAGCATGAACACAAATCATATTCCTACGTTAGAACTAACGGAAACATTTGATGAAATGTATTTCCTTGGAAACTACGTAAATTACGGTAAGTTTTAACGCATTGATAAAACGCATTCTTTTACTTTGGTTAGTTCAAACTCCTCGTATCGGTTGTGTCACGCTTTGCTACCATGTACTGATCAAGGGAAGTAACTACTGCGAGGAGTTTGTGATTTGTCATTTAAAAAAGGAATTTCGTGCAAAAATAGCAGCAGTAGCAGCAACAAAAGCAGCAGCAACAATAACAACATCAATAGCAACAACAACAAAATCAATAGCAACAACAACAACATCAATAGCATCAATAACAACATCAATAGCATCATAAATAGCAACATCAATAGCATCAATAACAACAACAACAACAAAAGCAAAAACAACAACAACATCAAAAGCAAAAACAACAACAACAACAACATAAATAGCAGCAATAACATCATCAATAGCAACAACAACAACATCAAAAGCAACAACAGCAACAGTATTAATAGCAACAACAACATCATTAATAGCAACAACAACAACATTAATAGCAACAGCAACAACTGTAACAACAACATCAATGACTTCTTAGTGAATAAATAATAAGCTCACATACGCACAAAGGACTGTTAAAATAACGTATCACATATGATTAAATATAAGTATACTTACATTA